>JARFNZ010145394.1:0-10217 GCA_031763405.1 Balanus nubilus
CTATCGGCAAAAATGGAATTCGGTGATTTCGGGTCATTGACCTGACCTCAGAGGTCACCGATTGACCTAGGGCCTAACAACTGGGTACCATTCGCTTTATCTCGTCACGAGCAACACGTTCGTCTTGACCGCGAAGCTCTAGCTCAATTAGGGGCGAATCGGCAGGGGGTGCATCAACTGCCCGCCTACACGGAGACGCGGCAGTTTTGTGCTACACTGGCGAGGGTTAATGCTGAGCATTAACACGGGGCCAAACTTTGTCCATGGTGGTGGGGTGGTCCATAAGTCCTCACTGTGTGGTACCAGCCTAAAAATATCCATAGGTACTGAAAAATGTGTGTGGTTTAAGAAATAATGGAGCTACCTTAGCGAAAAACGCCTCAACGGATGTTTTTTTCAGAGCAAGTGCTGCCATCATTGTTTATTGAAAACTAATGAAAGCTGGCAAAAGCCTATGGCTAAATGCTTGAATGGTCTTCTGAGCCATGACGACACCTCGATGCAAAACAAAGTTTTGAATTTGAAATAGCATTAAATACATGGGATATATAGAAACATGCCACCTATATTCAAAATATGCATTTCTCAAAGATTCTAGTGAGCTTTTTTAGTTGCAAATCGGATGGAATTGAACCATGTTTTTTTAGACAGCAAGTGTGACGTCACACATGTGACGTACAAATGACATCACATGTGTAAACAACGTCATGGAATAAGATTGGCTGGCATGGTGCGGGTTGAGGAAACATGCCCAACTAAATTACATACCCAAATCTAAATTATCTTCCCTATTGTTTCCCAAAAAATATTTTCATATGTTGCTTGGAAGTGTATTAAAAGGAAGTAGGTAAGTGTACATAAACAAGCATGCAAACCAAAATAAGTCCAACAAGGTACAAAGCATTGAATTTAAGATAGCACCGAAAAGTAGCATGAAACATGGTATTCAAAATGCATGTCCATCAGGAAGTGCTGTCTTTTATCTCGTGATCATTGTTGCAGTGACATAGTGGCGACTTCCGTAGTTGCATCCACACAAGTACCTTCTATTCTAAGCCAGAGGGGCCTAAGTCACCAAGGTTACCAAAGCCGCCCTGAAAGTTGCTGAAGTCGCCGAAGTTGCCGATGCCGCCGTGGTGGAACTGGTTGCCATAGTAGTAGGGCATCTATTTTCCAGTGCCGTAATTATTATTGCCACGGTAGGAGGAATCCCGGTACTCGTAGCTATTGCCGTTATAGTAGGGTCCCAGGGAGTTGTAGTAGTTGCCGTTGTTGCCGTTGTTGCCGTTGTTGCCGGTGTTGCCGGTGTTGCCGTTATTGCCGGTGTTGCCGGTGTTGCCGGCGTTGCCGCTGTTGCCGGTGTTGCCGGGGTTGCCACCGGGGAAGGGACAGAGGGCTAAGGGACAGGGGTCGAAGGGACAGGGGCAAACAGCAGTCACAGCCACCAGAACGAACAGTATGACCATCTGCAAAAGACAGAAAGATAAGGCCATGGTTTCTCAGTAGGTACATACATGCATGAAGAAAATATGTGATATGATTTAATTCATTATTTTTAGTTGCGTTCGCTATGTTCAGGTTCGTGTTCTGCTCTGCTGAACTCATGCCATGTATTCACGGGCGGCGTGGTGCTCAGACATACGCGCGAATCGCTCTCCACACACTAACGCTGGGTTCCGGGCGCGGCGATGCCCGGTCCGGCCTCCGCCCAGTCGGTCGTTTCCGGCATCTGTTTGCCAGATGTGATCAGATTAAATTTGTCAGTGGTACTGACTTATGAGCGGCTGGCGCACACAAACACAACAACGTTTGCTGTAAGCGCAGACACGGGAACAACGCGAATGGAGAGGACAACTGTCCTATGTACTAACTGAAATGTATACATTGTGTGACATATGGCAAAAAATATCGTCGACCTATTCGCAAGTAAATAGGTCACTATTCACCAGTCCAACAGGATGACCAACTGAAAGAAGAAGAGACAATGTTTGCGTTGTTCTAACTTCTTGCATAGATACATGTGAAATAAAAAAGGAGCATGTTCATAATTGTGATCTTTATAACTGTCAACATTTTCTGTTGGAAATACGGAAACCGTTTGGGCAGCAGTGTGAACTCCCATCCTTCATAGCTTAACCGTCTCCCAACTTGTAAAAAAAAAAAAACTATCAGTCTCCTGATGACAGTTTTGACTGAGATGTCAGTTTTGAAGACCATGTAAAGACACCACTTGCGAAATACTTTGTAGTCTCAAAACTATCGTGCCGATTACCTATATTTGATTTACTATGCTCCAAATCAGCATTCAGCTGTGTCGGAAATGTCAGCACCCTGTGCCGACATAATACATGCTCACACAATAGGTGTTTTAAACATACCTAGGTAGGTGGATGTTGTTGAATTCATGTTTTGTTTAAAGGTTTTTGCACTGAAATGATGGGAAGAATTGATTGTTATTTACTCGGTTTTGGGAGGTTTATTGGTTGTTGTTTAGATTGGTTGTTAATGTATATTTCCATTGTTTGACGAGAAACCGTAGTTTGTTCAAGAAAGCAATGGCTGAGACGGTCGTCACGGCTGCTTAGTAAAACGTCACCATTATAGCCGGTATAGGCTATCAGCAAAGACTGTCTTACTGTTCTCTGGTGGCCACGGTTGACCTTTTTCCGTTGCAAATCTTAATTACTGCGAGTAGAGATGTAATGCCCTTGCCACGCACGATAACTGGTTAATCCATTTCACCTCTGAGAGGTAACCAAAACACATGCCAGGCAACGTTTTTTTCTTAGGGTTTGTTCCGCAATCACCGCAAAACGTCCGCCTGATGCGTCAGCTAACTACTCGTGCATATGTGGTTAGAAACATTATTTTTTCCATTACGATTTTTTTTGGCTTTTCTAGACTGAGTACACAAAAACAGATGACACTATTGGATTCCTTGGACACAACTGGTTTATAAACATATGTTTCTATTACAAATTATGAATTAAAAAATTTGCGCCAGGCCTTTACTCACCATGGGGCCAAATGGCAAAATGACTGTTGGCATCTAATTATACGTCTGGAACAACCCGTCTAACATATGTCACACAGCTTTTATGTAACATAATGATCTTGTGTTACCTGGCTTTATCGTAATCTGTACTTAGTACCAGACTCGAATCAATAAGGTAGAGGAATGCACTCTAGCAATGCCTTCCCCTAATACTTAGAAGTATTTTGTCTGAGTTTTAACTCGCTGCTGTTACTAGTCTGGTCTTTGCGGTCAATAAATCGAAAACACGTAGCTTTGACCCTTGACCTTACCTTGACCTGATATTTCACCTTATTAACCGGCGCCCTTCTGGCGGGGGGTGTGTGTGTTTGAACACCCCCTCCGGGGTTTTTCAGAGATAGCTCAGAAAACCGCGGCGCGTAGCGCCGTTGTTTTTGGTCCACATTATTCTACATCCTTTCCGCACCTTATGTCATAACTGTAGCCAAAGGTCATCAAAGGTCAGGTCACCAGGTCAGGTCAAGTAACCCTACCTCCAAAAAAGTTTGCGCTCGTGCCACAGCCACACTGCTTGAGATAAAGTTCTAAAACTTTTAGCATTTCATGAAGGTGACATGCCCCCTACAAAACGCTTATATCGGATTTTGTATGTCGGTGACCTGAGGTCAGGTGAATTTCGTGACCCGCCCATTATAAGTCAATAGGGGAAACTTCATGTGCCTCTTATCCGCGTCAGATCTATTCATTTAATCAAGGAACACGATATGATAGGTCATCATCGAGTATTCAGATACATTATTTCATCGGTAGCCATCCGCAATGGTCATTCGAGGTCATGTGACGTCATCAGAGGTTATCAAAAGTTTATGAGCTGTAACTTTTGATTGGTACAAGCTATAGGCGTCGAAATAGCACCAATGTGTTTGTCTCGTCGAGATGGATCGAACGATATGCAACATAAACTTTTCAGGTCAGGTTATGACCTTGACCTGAGGTCAATTTTCAACTTGACCTTTCAAGGTAAAAATGTATATGTTTCGAAGCGTCTTGACGAGAGAAACACGATGGTGTCAGATTTGTTTGCCTAGCTTTACTGGGTCGAAAGTTATTTGATAAAAATGATTTCTTTCAAAACTGCCCATTTGACCTTTTTTGACCTTTGGAGCTCAAAAAAGGTCTGGACCATTGGCCTGAGCTCGAATCTAAGGACATGTTTACAAAAGAGCAATTCAAGAGCTTTCGAATGCTTTTTCCCCGTCGTCCTAGCCAAAATAGTTCACGAAATATCCGGGCTTTTCTGGAAGAACGTCAATATTGGTGACATTTGACCTTTGATGACCTCTGGTGACCTCAATATTAACCTGATCTAAAAATGACCAAAGTACTTTCGTAATTAATTTTGACGAACTTTTGAATGCCGATTACCGCTTGTCGCTACGTGGCCCAGGAGCCGATTTAGAGGCGGATGTTCAAACACCCCCCAGCAGGGCGAGGAAAATCAAGAGGCCCAGCGGGGCGCGGGTTAAGGAAATTGTAGTTTGCTTCAGAAGTGTTTTATCGAAAGCTTTCTTTTTCCGCCTTGCGCGCCTCGTTGCGACCTTTAGTTCGGGAGATACGGGGGGGGGGGGATAAATTTACCCACCAGCGGGACATGTCCAGCTGGACACACCAGCGTGGCGCGGGGTTATGGCTTCATTATCTTGGGTTGATATCTTGCCCGTGTCCCCCCGTTATTCAAAATCGGTGGCGTCGCCCCTGGTTAAAACAGCACTCATGTGCTTTTATTGTGAGTGCCAGGGACAGCCGCTGCTGCCGCCACAGCCTCAGACTAAGCCGGAGCTGGAGCTGGGGCTGTGGCTGCGGCCGTAGGAGGCCGGCGGATGTTGCACGAGTGTCTCGACTGGACACCTTGTTACGGTGAACAATGTGTTTATAAAACATAATGCGTTTTCATTGGGTAGTTATATGCCACCACCAGCCTTACCTTCATGATGAGTTGCCGTGGAGAGTGTCGTGTGGCTTCTCTGAAGCTTAGACAGGTCCTTGAAGTGTGGAGGCAGCGAAACCGTCTTATATACCCTGTCTGAGCTGAACATTTTTCTGAGCTTAGCTGGGAACACTGAATTTTTTCTTCTTTTAAGTTTATTGGGCAGCGGTGTTCACGACGGCGGCTAGTTTCCTGCCACACCCTCCCGTGACAAAGGGGAACGTGAATCAGGGTTACACTTGATCTGGCGAGACACTGAACGTTTGGAAAGGCTGCTTTGATATGTAAACATGATTACAAAGGGTGGTACACAAAACAGTTTTTTTATTTTTGCATATAAGATGGTATTAAATACTGCGTGAAGTGCTTTAATAGAATTATCGACCAAGGTATGTGCAAAATTAAATTCCCTTTCCACTGGTTTGTTTCATTTAGCGAAACAATATCAGAAATCCTAAATGAAAATAATTTTTTTTTAGGACAAACATATTTCGTCTTTCGCTCGGGTATTGAGTCAGAGTAGTCTGCTTTGCGGACCTTGCCCCTGATTAAAGCGCGATTCCGCTTGGGGATTGACCAGTTTAGGCCTTGACAAAGAACTTTGTTATTGCCTATTATCCACCAGACCTATTTATTAACTCGCGCCGTGCCAAACATTTTTGAAGGTAAGGTCACTTAACGTGACCTGGTGACCTGACCTGACATGACCTGGGGCCAAAATTTCTAGAAAATATGCGGAATTGATGTTCGAACAGCTATCCACAATTTGGCGGCGCTACGTTCCGCCGTTTTTACACTGGACGCGAAAGACCCGATGGGGGTTATTTTGACCCCCCACCAGGGCGCGGGTTAAAGAACACAGGAAACACATAAAAGGAAGTATTTATTCGCATAAGCACTAATTTATTCCTTGTAGACGATCACACAAGTCGAGTCAGTGTGATTGTAATTTAATGACATTGAAACACCTTTTTTTCATACCTAGCCAGGGTTTCCTTGCTATTTTCTAGTTTAACGGAAGGCATACAATAGGTTAATGCCATGTAACCGGTATTACCCACCGTTTTTGGCATTTTTAATTTTGACCACTTTTTCAACACCCTACAAATTTTGTGGAAATTGATCTGCATCAGATTTTTGGGTGCTGGTTGAAAGCCTATTTGCTTGGCTATTCAATGATATCTAAATGATAATCCTGGATCGCAAATACCCCGAGTTATGAGCAAAAATGCTTAAGGCGTCGCCATTGCTCCGCCTTCCCCTATCAGCAAATGCTATACCAAATTTCGAATCAATATCTTCATTTTTGACTTGACTCCAAATGACTCCAATAACTGCGCAATCTAATGACGTCATTTCTGAATTGCGTTTTGGGGTATTCTTGACCACTTACGTAAAAACCAATGACACCATTGATTCCTTGGACAAAACTGGTTTATAATCGAGTGCTTTTTATTACAAATTATGAATATAAAAATTTGACCTTATTTGACCTAAGCTGGCTTTGGCCTGACCTTTACCAAAAATGGTGTCAGATGGTAAAGTGACCGTTACGATCGAATTCTACGTCTGAGACAACCCATAAAACATGTGTCACATGGCTTTTATGTAACTTTTGCACATAGGGACCTTTTGTGACCTAACCTTGACCTTGACCTGTACTTACAGGGTGTTTACATAGAAACGTTAAAAACCATTCGGCTCAAATACCTAGAAAAAGGGCTGAACTGCCAGTTTCGCGTATATTTTGATTTCATAACATTCTAACATTTTTATTTTATCTCCTTTCCCACTCCCTCACCTCATTATATTTATTCGGGCGCCGTTCGAATGTGGCACCATGTTCTTCCCGAGACGCTTGAGCTCCGCTGTCAACGTGACGCGTTTCCTCGAGCACTTTTGCCGAGTTCAGACCGCTGGGAAAAGAGTCGATGACCTCCTTTTGCTTTGTTAGACTTTCTGTCTTGCCTTTCACGGCTTCTGAAAGGGTTATATACCCTAATAACAATGGTCAAGGCACGATCGGTTCGAAGTTTTTGTCGGCCAGCTGATCACAGCGTCCGCCGGCTGATGACCATGTCCCTCGAACGGGGTTTCTTGAAGCGGAGCTTCTTGTCGAGATGAGCCTATCTGTGAGACGTTTAAATGTCACGTAAAGCGGAGCATTGGCTGTAAGGATCCCATTCTTTCTTCAGGAGCCCCACGTAACAGGAATGTTGCTAAGGTGGTCTGGACTCTGTGGAAGTTCTCGAGGCAACGCGACGCGTTAACCGAGGAGCTCAAGCGTCTCGGGATGAACATGGTGTCGCATTCGAACTGCGCCCGAATAAATATAAAGAGTTGAGGAAGTGAGAAAGCAGATAAAATGAAAATGTTAGAATGTTATGAAATCGAAAATACACGCCAAACTGGTATTAAAACCATTTTTATACGTATTTGAGGCGAATACTTTTTAACGTTTCTATGTAAACACCCTGTATTTCTGTTGCATGATCATAATACCGTTCTTAGCATTGAATCTACAGCACCAAGCAAGTTCGAATACAAAGTTTGTACTCACTCTCTGACACTTTGTCTGGGATTGAGTTAATTGGTAGTTTCTGAGGAGAGCGTATTGAATCGTGGTTAAGCGGTTTCAATGGACCATATTGAATAATCGTACTTCAGCCTCGGAATAAGACGAGAAAGCTAACTACCCAGGCCATTCGGCCTGTGACAATTTAACAATAGGTTCTTGATTCCTGTCTCTTATACAGCAATGTATTGTAACATTCTACGACGCATATATTCCTCGATTCATTGGTCGCGTCATCCTATTCTCGTCAGCTACCGTTAGTACTGTAAGATTTACAACATGGGCAAACTTTTCAAGATGCGGGCCGGGTGAGATGTCTGGGCGCAGCCGGCGGGCCAAGATGCTAAAGAAGGAACAGCTCTGGGACACCATAACATACCTCATAGACGTAGGAAAGGGGGGAGGGGATCAGGTGGGCAATTGCCCACCCCCTTTTAAAGTGGGTGGGCCAACCGTTTGTTTTGGCCCACCCACTTTCCGACCTGGGTCTTTCTCGGCTATCAACTACAATGGACCCTCGGTGAACTTGAGGATGGTTCTCGGTTGTCACGGGCCCTCTGTCATCCTGAGGGATCCTCTGCAAACTAAAATGAACTATCAGTCAGCTTGAGGGTGCCTTCAGCAGGCTTGCAAAAAACCTTTGATGACTGAAGGCCATTCTGTCAGGTATAAGAGACCGCTCGGCACGACCGCTTGCGGCCGGCTCTGTCGGCTTGCAGGATGCTTGGTCTGCCTAATGGGCCTCCTCGGCCAGAAAAGGCTTGTTGTTGGTCTAGGGTCTCTCTGTCGCCCTGAGGGGCCCTCATTTCCCCTTAGGAACTCTCTGTCATCCCAAAGGATCATTTATGAACTGAGTGATTCTTCCGTCGACTAAATGACTAAAAGGGTCTTCCATCGGCTTTGTGTAGCCTCCAGTCGAGTTGGGATGGCATTTGTCAAGTTGAGGTGAACCCCGGTTAAAGGGACTGTCCCACCTTCTTAAAAATGGTTAAATATGTGCCGCTTGTGGTGCAAAATATGGAGTAAAGGCTCCTGAACAAGATTATGACGCCTATGTCTCGCAAACTTCTTTCAATTTAATAAAAATGAAGATAATAATATTTGGGTCATTGACGTCACGTAAAGTTATTTTGGGTACGAGGAAAAGTTGTTATGCTACCAAATATATGGCACAAATTTTTGCGACGGTTCTTGCGCGACTGAACAAAAACATTGTACGAAAATTTGTCATGGATTACTCGTCTTCATCCATGGATTTGTGAAGGAAAACATTCCGTCCACGCACTCGGATATTCCAAGGTGATGTAAGCTTATTCTGGGAAATAAGGCTGGTAGGTAGGTAATGTATATCAGCACGAAGGTCAGCCATGAATTCAATGTCATTGGTGATGCACGTGGACATTTGTTACCCATTGTATTCACTAACTATATAATGATTCATGTGAATAGGTAGGTACTTTTACATGCGCAAAAGCTGGACTCGAGTGCGTGAGACATCAATAATAACGATTGATATTTCGATTGTTTTGAGACACTGTAGAGCACTTGTGTGGTGACCTTTCAGACATGCAATAATGAGTGTCATTTCGTGGCAGTGTTCATTTTTGGCATGTTTGAACAGTGATATATCCACAAGTAACGCAAGCTTTCCGCCGCCGCGCCGCCGCCGGCGGCGGCACGGCGACGACGACGATGACGGCGACACCAAACGGCGTGACAGGCCGTCGCTGTCGGTTGTGGCATCGGCGGCACAGGAGCACTGTCGCTGCGAAAACAGCCGGCCGTGTTGGGGTGACGGGTGCGGTTGAAGGGTGGCGCAAAAGCTCAGTGTTCATGATCATTAGTAATAAACAAGTACGTAATCTTTGTGGGTTTCTTTTTCTTGCAGATGAATATTATTATGATAACAACTCCGAGATTCGAATGGTGCAAGGTTATCATTTTTAAAAAAAATATTTTGCGTCGAGAACGTCCAACCAATATTCTTTGTCTGAAGCCAGTAACTCTCAGACTCCACTGTTGATAGGCTACCGGACGTTATCTCTCACGATATTGACATTCTTAGCGACTTCTCTGTCACTTACGATACTATATTTAACTTGCTCAAGACTCAAAACGTCCACAAGGCGTGTGAACCAGACGGGCTCAATGCCCGTATCTTGAGAGAGTGCGCAGGAGAGATTGCAGTACCTCTGACCAAAATTTGCCTTTTGTCTTTCAAACAGGGAAAGTTTCTCACAGCATGAAAGCGGGCTCACATTACACCTGTCCACAAAAAAATATATACACGGATTTCTCCTCAGCTTTCACCAGTGTCAATCATTTTCTCCTTCTTCACAAACTCCACCATTCCTATCATCTGTCTGGTGCTTCCCTTAGGTGGTTTGAGTGCTATTTATGCGGGAGAGAGCAGTACGTAGTGTTGGACGGGGAGACGTCTGACTAGGTGCCGGTTGGGTCGGGGGTGCCAGAGGGCAGCATATGTGGTCCGATCTTGTTTGTTTTATTTTGTAATGATGCTCCCTCGCACTTATCATCATCGACATGTTTTATGTACGCTGATGACCTGAGGCTCTGTAAGCAGATTCGCTCTCCCGACGATGCTGTCGCTCTTCAGACCGATTTGGAAAATTTGTGTGCTTGGTCTGATGTTTGGAAAC
>JARFNZ010145405.1:0-10217 GCA_031763405.1 Balanus nubilus
TCAGTAGACCACCGTCCATCCTTTTTCGCCATGTGAATGGCGACTTTGAAGGCCCCGGCGCTCAGAGGAAAACTCCCCTTCGTCGCCGATATCCTTACCAGGTTCCTTCGTTATGAACTGTTTAATCCCGTACTTGAGCGTGTGCAGACTCTTCGATTTGTACCAAACGCCGTCCTGACGCTTAATGGTTAGGAAAAACTCCTCAGCGGCTTTGTCGAGGTAGCTGTTGCTGTTTGCAAAAATATTATATGCTTAATCCTTTGGTACGCATAAACTCTCTAAATGCGTCTTCTGCAGACTGAATAACCTTGTTAGTGCTCTCCGATCTGCGAGAAAAGAGCAACTCGAGTTCGTGTGGCTAAGTAAATGCTTGAGTAAATGGAAACAGGGTTGTTCGGACACATTGCAAAAACGGAGATTTGATTTTTTTTCTCGTCAGAATATCAATGCACATGCAACTTAATATTGCCATGCCATGACGACGTCAAAAAGGGCATGCTACCTCTAGCGTTAAGATCCCCGGTCAATAGTCAAAACTATCACATGATTAATTTACGTAGAAGCCATGTAATAATGCTCAACATTCAATCAAAAATACTTAGGAATTTTGGAGATAGAGAAGGCACGTTAGATTAATAGTGAGATACTCCGACACTGTGCACTGGAACTAGGTTGACCGTAATGCTGAAACGGCACCTATTGGGTGACTGGAATTACCATAATAATAGTCTCCCACAGCTAATTTTGGACAGCTGCCAGCTGGCGTGGAAGTTTCGAAATATGATTACCATGAAATGACGCCAGGCGGAATTTGAAGGGAATTACACGCGATTCATTTACGTCAATATTCTGGTCCGTTAGCTAAGTTTCGCTCCATTTGCTTGATTCACGGATATTTTTAGCGCTCTTATGAGATAAGTTGGGCTTCCACCTAGATTGAACATAAAACTACATCGTATCGACCGATGAGGATGGCATCTTTACTGAAGTGTGGAACCTGTGTCATATTTTATATTTTCACAATGACAGTAATATTTAGCCCACCTCCCCTGGCTCTTTACCAGACAGCAACCCCAAGCTGTGTCTTTACGAAAAACTTCAAAAGAGCTCTCAATGGTTCCAAGCCAGTTATTTTTCCGCCACAATTTCTCTTCCGCCTCTCTTCTGAGCACAAGTGAAGTGTTTTCCCTCAGTCCAAAGATGACACCCTAGCCAGAGGCAAGACCACCGAAAGCTATTCATCTCATTGCTTTCGTTCTCTATAAGACGCTACAAAGACAGGCCCGTAGCCAGGATAAACTTCCATAGGGTGTACTGGGGTTCCAGGGGTGCACAAGAATTAGCATAAGACGCCCCATGCTAAAATGGTAGGTTGTAGGACGTATTTTATCTATAGAATAGTGAATTTATTAGTGTCCTACCCATGCATTGTCCACTAAAAGCTCATAACCGTTTCTGTCCAGCCGTGTTACTCAAAGGCGAAGGTACTAATAAGGGTGCACCGACCAAGCTCAAAGGGTGCACAGAGATCCCAGGGGTGCACGCACAGGGACCCTGTGCACCAGCCTGGCTACGGACCTGAATAGCCGCCATATCAACTACGCCCTATAAAGGGTTTAGTCGATTCCAATATGGACGTAGCTACATAACAGCTTTCGTGCCCGATCATGTTTTCTCGCAGCCTTGTCCAAACAAACACGACTGGAACTGCCAACTAAACCAATATTGTTTCAAGAAATATATCATCAGTGGTAGTCACTTTCAACTGGGAGTAAATCGAGAAGTGTTGCTGGTAAAGTCCACCATCCGACCTTTCGTCTACTTTTCCAGCTATCAGCTCCATTCTCAGTCGTTATCCAAGTCTGTCGTCGCCGCCGGTTGCCAGAGGATGCTGCGCCGATGCAGCAGTGTTTGGCACCATGCCAGTGGCGGACGAACGCAGGGCGGAGGAAACCTTCTCTTCCGGCTGCCGGCACCGCGCTGACCGCGGCCGGCCATAGGCACATCCGGACCGGAAGTCCTCGACCAGAGCTTCCCGACGGGAGCTGCTGCTCTGTAATGAACAGGGTGGGATGAACAACGGGAAATTTAAAAGGAGAGCGATACAAATGGAATTGTGCTTCTTCTGTCGCATTGTTTGAATTCGCCGTTGGGGTTTCCTTGGAAATGTATATTTCACCAAGTCGCGCGGCGTTGCGTGTCGAGTTTATATCTGGCTTCATTTCGGGAAGTTCATAGATTGTTAATTTTGTTTAACCGCTCCGCTTCGACAGTTCATGTTCTGCCGCCATAAGCGACCCACGTTAATTGAAGGGAGCCGGATCGTGGTGCCGGGCGGAGCAAAAGGAAGGGTGCCTTGGCCAGCCTTTGTCGGCTACAGTCGCCCCGCACGCGATTCTTGCCGCGTGGCCACTACTGTCCAGCCTGATTTGTGGTCGCTGGTCGGAAGCCGATAGCAATAACTCGAGCAGTAGTTATGATCAGTATCGGTGACTCAGGAAGACATATGAGCAGTCAAGGAGAACAGAATACTGTGCACAACCGCTCACAGAGACTAAGGCGACCAAGGTTACCAAGGCGACCAAGGTTCTCAGAAGCGTATACCTAGAAGGAATTATTGATGAGTAAATCACGTTCGTCCGGTGCCGTTCTGAATCAATAGCAGATCATGTGCGAACCTGTTCACCATGGGACGTCCAATCAGAACACAGGTCTTATGCTGATTTTTTGCGATTCAATTTTCGGAAGCTGGTTTCTCTGAGCTAGAGATGGTAATCTCCAAGAGAGGGGATGTGTTTTTAGGAAGTGTGGGAGGGTTTTGTGGTTCGGATTTATGCATAGTTTAAAATATTACGCCCGCGTTTTCTGCTTGATCTCTCAAGTGCCGTAAATAAAGAGAGTTACTAAGTCGATCAAACTATTCCAAGCCATTCTTTTTTATTCGGTGCTAGGCAAATATCAGAACACACGCCTTTTAAGATGTACTGAATCGAACATGTTATGTTTTACTCCGGAACTTAAATTTAAGGATGTAATCCGAATCGTTCTACATTAAGAAATCTGGGCAGATCTGAATATATCTTCGAATGGCCTAATTCTTCAGCGTGAAATACGCCACTTGCCATAGGCACTGGTGCAGCACGACGTTTAATTAGTGGTTCACATCACTGAGAGCGAGGGAATAGCTCTCCGACAGAAGGATTTATTATTACAATCCTGAGAAAGTCCGTCTCTGATGAGGCCTATAGGAAGTACAGCAGGGTAAGAGGCTAAATGCACGAAGTACACTGAGCTGCTGCCGAATCGTGTCTTGTGCTCATATAGTTTGGTGATCAAGCGCTCCAAAATTCACTGTTTGTGACATCGACTTCATCTCATTCAAAAACTGAAAATTTTGCAGCGCTTTAACATAAAACTAAACTAATCGCCTTTGCAAGGTGCTATGCACTTAGCGAACTCTGAACTAAGTTGAGATAAATCACTTACAAGATTTTGTAACATTTGCGCATTAATTTAAACATTAAAACATTGAGCTTTAAAACATTTAAGTTGTGTCTAGACGTTTAACAAATTGAAAAACATAATCGTTCTAAAATAATTCAGGGATATCATGTTTTAATAGTACCTATGTGCTTTATCATCTTAAACGCGGCGTCTCAGATTGTAATTTTTGTTTTACAGTACCTATAGATTTAGCATTGTCCAATGAATCTGTGCCATATATGTTCATCCTCCATCCTGTTTGCGGACCATCAAGCAATCAATATAATTTCTACCAGTTGATATTATGTGATATGTCTAGAATCCCCGACATCGGCTTTAGGCTTTCGGCCCCTTTTATGAACGCATTTTGTTGTTAGACACTTTGAGTTCCGTTGCCCCGGCAACGTCAATAATGTCGGTCGCATGGCTTGCTTGCTGATCGAGCTTTTGACAGGGCAATCCAGCACTCCACCTAGGCACCGTCTCCTGGTTCCAAGGTATTCCTTCACTGAAAATTACATTAGCATAACAACATACGTTCAATTTCCCAAATAGGTTGTAAGATCGATGATCCATTCACATCTTTCCCGGTAAAATCGTAAATGATGCAGATATTGCATTCGTGTCTGAGGACCATTTGTGGTCACATTACATCTTGTACCAAGACTGGGATGCCCTGGGGCAATGCGTTCCTGACGACACAATGGCTGAGATTGCCTCGCAGGCTGTCACGGGAGAACCCCATACGTTACCTCGCGCACAGCGCTTGCGGACATCCAATCGGCTGGAAGACGGGTCTCAGGGAGCGCTGATGCGCACGCTGCCGCACGCCACACGCCGGCCAGCCTGGTAGATAAGCTATCACTGGCACAATTGTATCTGTTTTGTCGACATCTTGTCTCTTTCCCGTTCCTTACTTGTTCTTCTTACTTGCTGAAACCGGAAACGTAGTTTTGCTTCACCACATTTTGCTGAATTGAATTGCTTCAATACGAACAACAGAACAAAACTGGGAACAGAGATGAATACATTATAGAAACGTACGGAATGCTTTATTTTTTATGATAAGACACACACATACGCATGAAAAGACATGTGTATCGACTGAGCCGAACACATAACACTCCATACAGACTTACATTCTCCATGTCCCATCTGAATGGTATATTTTGTCCGCTAGTACGCTCTTATCCACTTATATCAACACTATCCACGTCTTTAGATACCAACTGGCAGCTTTATGGGCCAAGATAATATTGAGTAGGTATATTTTGTTTTTATTATGGTGGCTCTTGTGCCGAAAGACAAATGTCGAGGCAAAAGAGGATTCAGGGTACAGAAAAACGAGCTACGACGGACCTTTGGTTGCCTTTCTGACTCTCCAATCTGTGGAGTTAACCTAGGTCCTCGTCTCTGGTTCAAGCTTCGGAAGTCCAACGTGGTCTAGTATACTGAAAATATCACCCTACCCCAGCGCTCGGTTCCAGCCCATTTAATATGCATGTGGTGCATATAACTGCTTCTCGGGAAATTTTAGGTTGCATTCCCTACCAAGATTAACTTTTGTCAGTATCACCAAATAGTCCCTCAATTTGCTTTCGACATCATGACTAAACAGTGAATGAGGCTCTGTGGTAAACAAATGTTCAAACCAATCGAAACTTAAGACTTCAATTGACGTATTTAAATGATACAATTTTCAAAATTATCATTTTCGCATTATCATTGGTGATTCTTCACCCTTAATAAAAATAGTTTTCCCGAAGACTGGCTTCAACGTTAGCTCTCCACAATGCCTTGACTCTATTTGCTAATTTGCCGAACAGAAAATTAGCAAATCTTCTGATACCGACGAATTTGTTGCATTACGGACGCGCTCTAAATGTTTCCAGCCAAGCGTTTAGATGCACTATATTTGTGCCGCGGTTCATAGTTAGGCCACGTGACGCGCTGGGGGCAGCCAGACCGTATCAGCTGAGCTTTGGACCGCGCTTCTCTTTATTCACAGACTAGGTGATGGATGACTCAAAGGTCCGGTTGGTACCTGGTTCGATTTAGCTCCGCTCCGGCTCCGCTCCGGCTCCGCTCCGGCTCCGCTCCGGCTCCAGCTCCGTCCGCTCCGGCTTTAGCTCAGCCAGGCCCCAGCCCGATGAGTCCCAGCGGCAACCAGCCAGCATTAGTCGCAGTAATTGGCCGGCTGATCGGATAGAAACGTCGACCGCTTCAGAAGACGTCGACCTCTCGTAACAAGGCGGCAGACGTGAACAGTGAAAAAGGCTGAGGACGGAGCCGGAACCCCGCCGCGAGCTCCGCTCATTTGAAGCGGTAATGAGGGACTAGGTCTGAGTTGGCTCAGAGAGATCAGAAAATAGCGTTGTGCCTATTGCCCATTAAACGAAAGCGCGGTGTTAATTGGGCAATGGGCATGTACTGCAGAGTGCGTATTGAAGGACAGAGGAAGCGTATTGAATGCCCAGGTTTTCTGGCTCAGGAGACTGGTCGTCAAACACGATCAATTATTTATAAGCAATTACTTCTGTACCTGTACGTGCAATTAAGGTTAGGACAGATAATTCATCAATGTTTAACGGCATGCAAATGTTCATGATGTCCCGTATATTCGCTAGCAGGTTCGTTCAGCCGAGCATCAATATCAATGTTAATTTTGAGCCGGAGTCCCATGTTTACTTACGAAATATTGTATTCGTAAGTTGTGCATTTGGGATTACCATTTCACTACTTACGAAAATGCTAACTTCGGCCGACAACTTACAAATTTTAGCGTTCCCATCTTCTTCGTAGGTTTCTGAGAGGAGTTAAAGTCAATGGTTGCAAGCGTTTCGTATGAGGAAGGGATATGTTTGGTCTCGAATCAGCTTACCAATTTCGGCTACCTACGTAAAGATAGTAATGTTAGTTTAGGAAAATTCTTACGATTAAACTTTCGAATCTTGATAACAATGCTATCGATGAGAATCCGGCCCACTCTACTATTGTTCTCGCAACCACGCTACAGCCCAGTCCAGTCACATTGGTGTCACTGTCCTGAGTGACCCGCAGCTCACCGCAACCTCCCTGTGTCTCATAGCTCTAAACGCTCTACAGAACCGTACACGATCCAGTATATGTTTGTAGTGTCGTGATTTCCCACCATTAACCCACGGCTCACCACCACACCTGTCTGTGCTCCCCACAGTCCGTTCCGCGGCGGTAACCTGGCCTATCTGGCGTCTCGGCGGAGCAGCCGGGACTCGGAGCGAGGCGAGCCGACGCCGCTCAACTACAGCCGCTTCCGGCACAGAAGGACGTCCAATTTCCTCGAGCTGCCAGGTGGGAAGACGGGTGCAGAGGGTCCGACAGTCTGAGGGTAGTCGCACGCTGGTCAGTCGTCCTGCATGGGCCATCCACCTGACCGCCTCCGCCGGTCTCGGCCAATTCCGCGTGAATGACCGTGTCGAGCCTGCCCTGTTCAGTGTTCAATTTAAGTCAAAGACTCATGAAAGTCAAATGAGACCCTTGTTATTGGACTGCATCGGAGATGTCTTCCACGGGATTCCATGTAGTAGTTTAATATGGTCGTCACTTGTCAGTTTCATGCCATGTTTGAGAGGTGCACTTGGAGTTCACTGAGTTCCTACCAGCACTCTTCATAAAAGTCTAGCAGTCACGTGTGACATGATTTGTCCATGCACATTGCCCATGGGCTATCATGCTTGAATAAATACACAAGTAAACGGGGTGGATAAGAAAGAAAAGTTGTAAATACATTAAACATGAATCGTTATCTGTATGACCTCAGTCCCACTCCACCATTGTTCTTGTACCTGCGCTACAGTCCAGTCCAGTTACATTATCAATCAATGGTCAGGGCACCAAATTCATTCTCTGTCACTTATCAGTGTCGTGACAATGCCATATGTTACTTCTGACTGTTACTTGATACATACCCTGTAAGATCGATACATAAAAAGATTGGCTCCATGGTAAGCAGCTCTGAGCTCACTTTTGCGACTTCGTTTACTGGCATTGTGTAATTTGGTGTGGAGAAATAGCTTGCGTTTTTATGGCGTCAAAACAACAAAGAAACAGACATCAGTACATTACTTTTCAATTGCTTCCGGGCATGTATGGTTCACTCATGCCATCCTGGCCACCTGGCCATGCCTGTGTTCTGTCCAACCCGGCAGTGCCGAACCACCAGAGGCCCCGGGTGTGCAGTTTGCCAGACAAGCCGTACAATCCGCGAGACCGCGGCGAAATTTACAGACTGAGGACGTTCAGCATCACCAGCAAAGGCGTGGTTAACCGGGGCGACTCGATCATATCACGCTCCAACACTTCTGTCTGCTCAACAGCCACCCACAGCAGGTAAGTTCAGTACCATATTGTATCATTAAAGTCCTCTCGTGATCAACCGGTTCTACTCACGAACAGTTAATGCATCACGGTGGTCGGCGGTCGCCACAAAGTTGGGAGTTGGTCCGAGCGGCTACCGCTCGTGTTGCAATGTCGGCATTGCTGCACTAAAAATGACTGGTATCATGCTCAAAGCACGTAGCCCCGCCTCTCAAGAGCCTTTGCTCCTAGAAGGCTCGATACTCCATGTATAACGCTGCAGCCGACGGCGGCTGCCATATGAGAAACCCGAGGGCCGTCGATCGATAGTAAGTCATGTCCTCATCGCTGAACTGAATGGCACACGCTATGATAGGCTAAGTGCCTCTGAATTTCAATATCCGTCTCGGCTGTGAAAATATGTCCGTGCTGGAAGTAGCGCATAAATGACGCCTGGTTCGGGTAGCCACGTTTGGCACTTACCAGTCGTCATGTAGTCTGCCTGGGTCCGGTTTTCAGTCAGTTATATTCTGCTCAGACAGCAGTCATGTGTACATATTGAACCACCGGAGGCACCGCACTGACCGCCAAGGAAGCCTTCTAAGAATATTAATGAAGCGTGCTTCAGTATTACCAGGAAACTAAAACTACACATGCTCCCTGGTGCCCACTGACGCAAAGTCAGTGATGTTATTCAATTACAAAGAAGATTTAATGATTGTAATGGTTCCTGCGGGAGTCGGATACGAGTCGACTTGTTTGTCTCGTGATTCTTCAAGTGGTTTAGATTTAAGAACATCATTTGCTTTTCTGCTGCAATACATACCGGCTGTTTCCCATGACTGCTCAGCCGCTGTCTGAAAGCGGCCGAAGCAGCCATAGCATGGCAGGTAACCTGCTGAGGCGTCCGTCTGGTCTGTCCGGGTTATCGATCGCAGTGCACCTGGCCGACACGTCCGCTGACAGGGGACTGATGTTAACGTCAGATACGTCCGCTGGCAGGGGACTGATGTTAACGTCAGATACGTCCGCTGGCAGGGGACTGATGTTAACGTCAGACGCATGTAGTGTGTGATCTGAAAATTACATGCGAGAAAATGAATTGTGTATGATTAACTGTCGGTATATCGTATATTATGCAGTGACATACTAATTAACCCTGAATAAAGCAGACATGGCTGATAAAATGTGATGCACAGAGAGGCTCACAAAAAACTGTCACATTTTGTTTTGATATAAGGCGAAAAGTAATCCAAGGAGTATTGCAATTTGCATACAAAATGATCAATGTTCTTTGGAGATTTGTTACATAATTGTTAAAAACGCAAGCCATCGAGTCTCGACAATTTACACCACATGTTCCAAATAGACATCTTTCTATTGACCTTTTGTGACCTGACTTTGACTTTGATCGGTGCTTAACATGAAGACCATACTCATGTAGTATCTTCACCTAACAATTGAGAGTACTTTTTGGCACAGTGTGGGTCTAGAGCTGCGTATTATGCCCTCTCCACAGACCGTAACGCAAAATCACCCGATTTTCACCTTTGCCCTAACCTTGACCTGACACGTGACCTCAATTTACAAATTTCGAGTATGTTTTAGATGCGTCTGGTTAAGAGTTTTCGAATGCCGCCTCGCGCGTCTTGCTACGATTATTGGTTCCGGAGATAATCTAGGGGACATCCCCCCCCCCAGTCAACGGTATTCGGCTGAGACCCCAGTTAATGGCGGGTTATAACGGAAATGTATGTTGTAGTATCATCCCCGCATCTCTTACCGATTACGTCAGGACCGTAAGAGAAGATATCGAAATATCAACTCGAGCATTGACACGGAAACCAACTGCAAGTTGAAGCTGTTCAGTTCCCTCATGGTCTGATAGGTTCCATTCCAGGATCATGGGTTATATCCCAGAATCCTGCGAGAAAACGCCGAGACACTTTTGAGAAGACCATATCCACTATCCTGCAAATCCCAGACGACCCGTGTGTTTCTGCAGAAGTGACAGCTAGGCGTTTCTAGGATCCATATTTAGAAAAGGGAGAAAAGAAAAGCAAGTCCAAAGCACCGCTTGGGACTTCCACACACCGATTCAACACCCACAAAAAAACGCAAAAATCACACAACTCAACCTACACTTTCACTTACGCTGATCTGGCTGCTGCTGCCCGTGCCTGGCCTCCCAATACGGTTAAATAGTTGCTCGGTGGGCTGGTGGTGGGGCCGAAGCTACCTGTTCTTGGGTTTCGGTTACATTTTTTTCGTTGTATTTTCTTGTTTGGAGAGGCGCTTTGATTTAAGCTTTTAGCTTTTGCGCCAATCCGTTATGGAATTGTTTAATGTGGTGTACCTTATGTTCAACAAAATACACTGAAACCGAAACTGAAACTGAA
>JARFNZ010145416.1:0-10217 GCA_031763405.1 Balanus nubilus
TATCAAATCTAGCCTCTAATATCAGGATATTTAGCAATTCAAGCATGATATAACATCATATCGTGCTAAGCAAACCCTAAGTTTCGATGGAAAAATCCCCAGATAAATTAGAAAAATCCCAGAAATTCCCCATTTCTTAAATCCCTGAATACGCCCATGATTTTGCATTTGTTTTCAAAGTTATGTGTAGTACGTTAAAGACCTGTACGTTAGAAGCTCAAAACCGTTTTTATATAAGGATCGGTTGAAAAACGTGAGTTCAATAGCGTTTAAAAAATACCCCAAAATTGCCTATTTTTGGCACCCCAGCCCCTTATTTTTGGTCAAAACTGAAATTTGTTGACTTGCATGGAGAGATCTTACCATGACGCATCGAATGGTGTTTGTTTTATTAAAATCGGTCCGTTAGATCGCGAGATCTTGGGGAGGGGGAGCAGAATCTACCCCCCTCGCAGGAAATCGGTTATCTGGCCGCCCGCAGAAAATAGGGTTAAACCAAGCTTGCCGCAAAGCCCACCAACTCGGACCCACCACCCGTCATACACCTGTCCCCGGTTCACAAGTGATAAATTCGATCCGTAAGTTTAACGTGTCGCAAGTAGATGTCGATACGATTCTCCCGGGTCTTGGGCGGCTCTCCCACGCGAGATGCCTGTCACACACAAAATGGTGCCAAATAATTTGTTTATTGTGGTTTTAGGGCGTGTCGACTTGGAAGTCAAAAACTCCGGTGCTTTTTCAATAGGGTAGAAGTTATAACTGCAGACTTGCTCCAAGTTCAGATTTGACATGCTATTGCAATATATTGATACTGGCACACTACATTGTCAATAGCATGGCAGGCAGTGTCAGGTCGATAATTCTCAACTTGATTCTTTCCATGCATAGGCGTAATGTTAAAAATTAAGCACAATCCCATTTTATCCTGACTCCTATAATGATCGCAGCCTGAAAAAGAATATTGCATGCTATTTTTTTGTCTATCTTCTCCTGCCATTTGGACTCACAGACTAAAAATAATCCTTATTTATAGTCAAAGTTTTCATGGAATAAAAATTCCAAGTTCAGAGACATGGAGAAATGGGCCACTTTTCTGACACTGATGGCAGGTGTGAAATTTGAGCAGGTCTGAAGTTAGTACTTTTACCCCATTTTAATGTAACATACTTCTAGTTTGAGTTATGAAGAATTAATGCATAGGTATCTATTGTAGTATTGCTTCTCTAATTATCTGTCATATTATATCCATATGAAATAGAAACCTCCATTTTATAAGTTGAAGTGGCCTAGATTGCTACCCTTGCCTAGATATTAATTAAGGTGCTTAAATGACCAGTGCAGAGAATGAAGCCTCAACTTAGGTCAAGGTTGAGAATCGAAGGTGCTGGAATTTGTCCAATGTCAACATGCACAAACCTGGGACTGGGAGGGCTGGAGAGGGTACTACTTCTGGCTCAGACTGCAAAGTATAGCACTTTCGACGAGATCTTGTTGGTGCGGGACTGTCCTGGCTGGTGCAGATTTAGGGGAGCTAATGCGGTGTGGTGCGGAATTGGCATGGTGTGGTGCGGAATTGGTGTGGTGCAGTGCAGAATTGGTGTGGTGCAGTGCGGATTTGGTGCGCCGTGGTGCAGATGCCAGCAGTGCGGAACTGCGATGAACGATGTTACGATGCGCTACCCTCTGCAGAGGATGTTCATATGTGGTTTTACAGATTGTATGTGGTTTGACACATTAGCATTCGGCATGTGGATTGATGGTCCATCTGGTACATGCAGATATCAGACAATTCAAGTTTATATGAAACTGCACACTATGCCGAAGCTTGACCACATTGATCAGAATTTTAAATACATTCCGCAGCGCATATAAATATTTTCCCATTAAGTTGTTATAAGGAATCTGCATGCCAATACCGGACAATTCAGCTGCACCAAACTTAGCATTCTGACCAAATTTGCTATGCTAATCACAAATTGGAAGTATTTTCTGGGGGACATTAAAAATTCCTATTGAGCATTATACCATTTATATATTTAACCGAACCATTTATATTTATATGAAACTGCGCTAGATGACCGACTTTGACATGCTGATCATGAATTTAAAGTCTGTTCCGAGGAACATTTGAAGCTTTTCCCGTCGAGTCTTTATGGATTTGCAGATTCGCAACAAGCAGAAGTAGAACAATTCAGCTTGTCACCAAGCTGACCATTCTGAACAAGTGAAACACGCTTATAACGAATCTGTTCCGCGATACATACAAAACTGTTGCCGTTGAGTCGTTATAACGGATCTGCATGCTTGTAAACTAGCATCACCTTACCATATTTTAGCTTGATTTGGAGTGGTAGACTTTCTATTACAACCTTATCTGAATTCCTAAAACAATTAACCCTGTATACACAAATATGTAAATGCGTATCAAATTATCATTAAAATCCGGCATAGGGTGCACACGCATTGATGAGTACAAGCACGGTCCATTATGGTACATGTTGTCATACATGTTTGTGTGCGCCAAATATTGACCTAATTGCGCCAGAATACACATTTTCAAGATTGTTCTGTATTAAGTGAATAATGCTCTCATTCATATGCCTTTTTTACAACACAAAGATCGCTACTCTCTCAGAAATATTAATTTATGCATTACATACATGATTTAATTCATAAAACAACTTTCAAATTTATCCAGTTAGGTAACAGAACTATAAAAATCATCAGCTGATCGGCTTCTTTGTTTGGAAGTTGTGGCCATTAAATTAAAAGTGTACAAAGTATGTGGAAAATATAAAAATGAGGTATCCACATCGCTTGCAAGTAGTTGTCTTTTACCATTGATTGCAGTATTTGTTAGTATTATAATGGATAAAGCGTCTATCTGATGGCCATGACAGCTTTCCCTGGGATATAATGTGCAGTATCTTCTGTCTAAAGACTAAACGATCAGCTGATGTGCTCGGATTTTTCCATTGTTGATCTAACTATTTCAGAGTGATGCTAATTTATGTTTACATCATGGTAAAACCCTTTTCTTATACGAAAACCAATGAATACACATGACAATTTCTAGATGCACATTTTTACTTCCTTTACTTGCCATTTTATATTGCTTGTAGTTCGTACTGATAATGACGTCAGACATCGAATGCCCTTCTGCTGCGCTCGTTGCGTCAGTTGGATCGCGAGCGTCGCTGGGTTTGGATCGGGGTTCCGCGGTTGAGGATTTGCTAAGGTTTGGCTGGAGCTCGTGCTCGTGGTTGTTCAGGGCAACTTGTCTTTCATTTTGTAAGGAAAATAATCAGCAAACCAAGGGTCCAAATATTTTGTTACTTTGTTACCAAAGTATTGAAAAGTACAAGTTTGTTCAAGTGACATTGCGGTTGCCACCGAACATTGATTAGCCTTACTGATAGCTCAAGCAGTGAGTTTGTATCACATTCTTGTTTCAAAGATGTCCATTGCTGCTTTGCTTGAAGCTGCTGACTTTTTGGAAAGGAGGGAGAGAGGTAAGCTATTGGGTAGATGTTAGACTTAGAACTCCTAGGTTCCTTACTTTGGACTTGCTTCAACTAGGGTCCTTACTTTGGACTTGCTTCAACTTCAGACTTGACTGACATTGACATGATACCAACGACACACAGATAATACTGACACACTAAATCACCAGTACCATGTCAAGTTTGAAGTTTGAGCAAGTCAGAGGGTATACTATTTTTGGTCTTTGCTTTTGACTAGCCCTCATGTTGCATCAGAGTTCAAGTTTATATGCTAGGTAGGTATTCATTGTCACTGTCATTGTCACTTACAGTGATGACTGTCACAGTCTCTATCATCACTGTCATTGCACAGCTGTTGTCTAGGCTGACAAAGATTAGGAAAGACAGATTCACATGGATCTAAGTTCATTTTCTTTTTAGCTCAAATGTCATGTTTGTAACTCTGCATTTATTCAGGTATCTATCTGACTAAGTTGTGTGTGTTTCAGAAGCTGAGCATGGGTATGCTATTGTGTCAGTCGTCCCAGTGCAATCTCGCCGGATGGACTCAAAACTGAAGGCTGCCAAGCACCCAAGGTCCAGGAAAAGCTTCAGCCACAGGTCAGTGAAATGTTTATGATAAGGAACCATTTGGATAATGTTGGCCAGGACACATCAGGAGAACATTTTCTTTGGTTCCTATCTTTAGCTTAACAACCCACTTTTAGGGGCTTATACCTACTTTCCAGGAGCTTTTCATGTTTGGCTAGTTTTGACACTGATCTTGAAAGCCATTAACAAGCTTGATTTATGAATAATTGAACATTAAGACATTTCTCTATATTGTCCTCTTAACCATCAATGCTATTGCCTTCTACTTTTTTGGAAGTTGTATGCATGTGTCTAATGTCAGCTGCAAATGTCAGATTTTGATTTGTATGATTGACTATAATATCTTTTATAATTGGAAAACTCTGCCTTCCAGGTCCACACACAATGAGCTGGAGAAAAATCGGTGAGTGCTGGTAGCCAATTGTTGCCAAACAATAACAAGGTTTAATATATTTTTACTGTTATGAAGGGAGTGATTATGTATCTTGTATGTTTCTGCCAGTTGTATCTTGTTTATCATGATATTGTTTAGTTTACACTAGCAACATTTTGCATTTGTTCATACAATATTTCACCATGGTTACCTAATTATTGTTTTTGACACTATTTTGTTGGTTTAATATGACCCTGCACATATAAATGTCATATGTTTATTGAATATTGATTGTATCAACTGGTCTTGGTTGGTGTTGGAATATTGAAGTACCTTTTCGACTGTGACAGAACATTGTTCCGGTAATGATTTGCCGGAAATATTAGCGAGCGTGTTATGAATTTTCCGTAATAACTCAAACCAATGACAATCTTCCTGTACCTGCACCACTACAAGGAAATGGTACATGGTTCAGTTTTTCCCTGTCCAGGCGAATGGTTGCATCGTGGCGGCCTCATTATTTTAACTTAGTCCGTACAATATTCTGTCTATATCATTCATGAGTCGGCCTCAACTTCCATTCACGTTCTGTATTCACAACCCATAGCACACATACGCTCCGGTATTAACCATGGTCTTCCTACCGCGGCCGTGCCCGCCGTCCGTCCCGTCTGTCCAGAATCCTGCTCCCTGCCACGTGGACGCGCACCATGTGCAACGTGCGCACCGTACCGTTCCCATCGCCTGCGGGCGCAGTGCGTGCGAGCCGGTCGCGCCATACTCCTTTGTTGGCCGGCGCGCCGTCCGCTGCCGCCGACTCCTATTGATCACGTGGTGCGCGCGCGCGGTCAGCTGACGTGGCGCGCCCGCTGCCGGCGCGCGCTTTGTCCGCCCGCTGCCGCTCTGTTTGGATGCTTGCAAACTTCGCGCGCTGCCCCCGGGCCGGTTCAACGGCACCATTAGGGGCACCAGCCGGCCGCCGCCGAGGGCGCGACATGACCATGAACGCGGCCCGTGGCGCGCTCGGAAAATGGCGGAAGAGGTGCGTGGCGGAGTGGCGACGGCTTAATTGTATGCAGAGTTTCATGGCCGTCCTGCCGGCGGCGTGTGTTCCCGGTCATTGTTGGGCTCTGATGTCGATCAGAGTGGTGGTAAGACTCATCAGTACGTGTTGGTGGCCACACTCTGGGCCCAACAAACAGCGGCGGGCTCATGGCAACTGCTGCGGTCGTTCGGGTCGTGACAGTGCGACTCTCTTCTAAATTATATCGAAATTACCGGGCGGCAACCGCGGCGCGTTTGACAGATGAAATTGATAACCTCTCTGCTGTGACAGGGGTAGGTGTTGTTTGTGGCTAAAACGGCGTAATTGCGCCTCATGGGAAGTGGACACAAGATTAATGTGCTGTCGCCATTGTTCTTTCATACACAAGCCACCATCATTTGTACTCTCATTGTCTGGGCCTGATCGAGGCGTAGGCCGTCCGAGACGGATGCTAGCATCATTACGTCTTCCCAGTCCTGTCAGCTTTTGGCGGGCCGGTTTGTTTGCTCCTAATGTGTTTTTTTCTTCAAATTTGCTACAGGATTTGAAAATGTGTTGGGGGGGGGAACTCGCATTGAGCACTTTCCACGTAGACAACACTGACACTGTAGGTACTCAAGGTCAAACGGAAACGTGAGAACTGATAATCTGTTGTTTAAAACAGCTGCATGTGTTCGTCACGCCAATGCTGTGCTCCGTTTCGTGCCCGCCTAGTGTTTGCCACTGCTGTTGTCGGCGCTCCCACCGTCTCGGTGCGGTGGCCGTTTGCCGAGCGGTCCGCCACGCACACTCGCACACACACCGCTCGCCGTGTGCCACGTCGCCGGCAGTGGGCGGTGCCAGCTCGCCGCTGAGGGACGCTCTGTGCCGTGCCGACGGTGCGTGTCGGGCTGTCGGAGGACCGGGCGGCGGGATGGGAGGACCCGGGCGGTGCGGCGGCGGCGCTGCGCCGCTCTGTTTGTACAGAGAGGGCGGCTCGCTGTGCCGGCTGGCTGCCGTCGCTGAAAGCCGTGGGCTGGCCGGTGGGCGCGGCTGGCGCTGTTTCCGTCTGCCGTCCCCGGCCATAGCGTCCAGCCGAGGTGGGCCGGTGGCCCGGCGGTCGACGGCCACTGCGGGGCGGCTTTCGCACCGGGTCGCTGTTCGGGGGGGGGGGGGATCTCCGAGACTCTAGTACTTGTAGCTGGAGCCTCCATCTGAAATCAGACAGCCAGACGACCAGTTTGCTTCACAGTATCAGTATAACAAAATTATAACGAATAGTTTTGTCAATTTCTTAACAACCTTCGGTTACATTTACTTACACTGAGAAATAGTGCATCAACTTTTCTCAAGTTTCATATGGGAGCGGCTTGAAATCGATAGTCGTAACAATTAACCGGGAAACGGCCTAGCGAGACTGACGTTGCGCCTCTCCCAGCCACTGTGTTCTGCCCGCACGATGTGGGCCTGCGGGCTGAGGAGGACCAGCCGGCCCCGTGATGGGAGTACGTGCCCGGAATGTCGGCCCGGTCGGTCTGCTGAGCGCCTGCTGAGCGGTCATTGTCAGGTGCGGCCGAGCGGGCCGCTGTGTGTATGTGTGCGTGTGTGTGTCGGCTGGGTGAGCGCCGAGCGGAGCCGCGGCTCGCCCTGCCAGATGGTATCGGCCCGTGAGCGCGTGCCCAGTGAAATGGACCAATGACGCGGCCGTTTCGGACCGTGCCGGCACCATAATGCGCCGCTTTTTGTTGCCGTCGGCTCCTCTGCCAGCTGCTGGGAGAGACGTATTCAGTCAGCAGTGACGCTTTTTATGCACCCTTTTCTCCGGCTCTTTCAACCGCGAATATGCATAACAGCTGACAGGGGTGGCTATTTTCTGGCCGGGAGTTAAATGTCTGATTCTTTCGTTGGCTGAACTGAGTTCTTACCGTTCACTGGGTTGCATTGTTTTCGTGCAGCTATCGTGCAACAGTTTTAGTGACTATTTACAGCTTGAGACGATTATCAACTGAAGTTTAGGAGGTGACTCTTTGTTACACGCTCTTAAAAATTGACTTGGTACTCTATACCCACTCTCCTAATCTGCAATGGCATGTATCAAACGGGGATAATGGTTGTTTCAGCAGCAGCCATACTCGTTACGCTTTGTGATACTGAATGTGCGGAGAATCTGAATGTGTGGAGCCCTCCTTCCCTTTTCGTCTCGCTTGCACGTCTTGTTCACCTCCCCTCGTCGGTCGTGTGTGACATGGACAGTTACGTACATTTTACTGCCGGTGTCGAAATGATGCTCAAACCCGTTGTCGAAACTGATATTTCGCCATGGTGCTTCTCGATTAGAAAGTAGTTTATGATCCTTACAGACCAAATCTTGAGGCGGTTCTGCGTATTATCGGCTACGCCATATGTAAGCACTGGAGGGATCTGAAGCCTTTAATCCCCGGGGCCCGGTGGCCGGCCGGCCCGAGGACCGCGATACACGCTGTGGCCGTGTCCCGGGTGTGCCGACATGTCAGCAGCTCGGGCCACAAGTTAAACAGCGCCGCCAGCTGCCGCTCCGTCTCGCCGCCTCGCTGCTATGCTGCGCCATGGCAAACAGCGACCATCGCCAGAGAGGCGGCCGCGCTCGCTCCGAGCCGGCATCTGTCGCCTGGGGCGGCGCTATTTCGGGGCGGCGCTACTGCCGTTCCTATCCACCGCCTGTTATGTGGCCAGCCGTTTTTTCGCGTCCCCTTGGCAAGGGGCGCGGCCGGCGCCGTTGTTTTCCCTCCAAACAGTACCGCGCGGCGTCGGTGGACGCCGCCGGCGCGTAATGAGCGAGCGTGGCTAATTGTGGCCGCTATTATGCCGGGCGCCGACCGAAAACAAGGAAACCGCAGCCAGCGCGACCCACATGCGTGTGTGGCTCGGGCCGGCCGGCGTCACCCGACACGGGCCGGCCCGGTGACCTGGCCGACCGAGCGCTGCCCCCACCGTACCGCCGCCGCCCAGCGCGGGTCATAGCACTCCGCCGGACCTTGGCGGGACGGTCCTCAGCCGGACCTCGGCGGCTCCATGGTGACCGGATGGACGGCAGGACCGGCAGGTGGCGAGGTGGGCGGCCGATTTACGACACCGCCGACACCCGGCTGGCCGGCCCGCGCGCACTTCCTGCCCTCCTCCGGTCGAGCCGCGTCATTACTCCGCGCCCCTTCCTGAACGTCGCCGCTGTTGGCCGACAGCGGCATTTTCGCGAGAGAGAAAATGGACCTCGGCTGTATTGCGGCCAACGATAACGACGTCCGGCTCAGGCCGTAATTGACGGACCACCGGACGGCGGAACAGAGACTCCAGTCGCCCGCCGGATGGACGGAGGACGACGGACTGTGCCGACGGACGCGGCGCCCACGGGACACGCATCGACCGGAACGCGCGAGGAACGAGGTCGGGCTGCTGGAGCCGGCGGCAGAGTCTCGCGGTGCGGGTCGGTCGATGAACGCGCACACGACAGCCGCTCCGTCAGCCGTCGGCGCCAGCGCGTGGATTACGCATGTGCGTGGCCGGACCCAGCGGGACCGGTGGGGCGCGGCGGGCACGGTAAGGGTGGGCCGAGGACCGGTCTGGCCGGCCGCTGCGGCCACGGCTCCTGCCGCTGCTGGTCAGCGGTCTCCGGGAGCAGAGCTCGGCACTCGGCGTGTCCGCGCCCCCTCCATTCCGTACCCCCGCTCCCGTGGGTGTTAATTGGATGGGCGTGTTGCTGTGATAACGTCACAGTTCGGGAGGAAGCGGCGCCGCGCCGCCGGCAGTTCGGCGATCGGCAGCTGCCACGCGCCGCCGCCGCCCGATTCGGCTCCGGTTCCGCCGCTCAGCTCTGGTGCAGCTGTCCCGCCCGCCGCCCGCCGCGCGCTGCTCACCCGCCGGGTACACAGACGCACTTACTGTCAGCGAACACTTGCTAGTTGATTACACCGAAACGCGAAATGGCTGTCCCCATCGGCAAACAAATTGCGTCTAATTCGGTTCTGTGCGGGGTTGCGCGTGCGCCTGTCAAATTATTGGCATGGCCGTGTGTTTAGACGCTCTGATTAGCCAGCTGGGAGTGGCTGCTGTTGCCAGATGGCGTCGGCCCAGTGGGCCGCGGCGCCCGTGGCACCGCCACTGCTGGGCGGACCCGGGCCGCGTTCTGACAAGCAATGATAAACTTGTGCTGCCGACCGTGCGTCGCGCGGGTCGGGCGATCGGCGGCGGTGGCTTCCGGAGGGTCGGCTCCCCTCCGCAAGTGGGTCAGGGTGGATCGATCCTGGATCGGGCCCGACTCGTCAGCTCCTCCTCCGCCGCCATCGCCTCGGGCGACGCCTGGGGCGCTGCTGGCCCCGGGGGAGGCTGCCGTCGATGGCAGGCCCTCAGGCTGGCGGCGGGGGCAGCTCGCCGTCGGAGAGCGGCCGGACGCGTCTCTCCGGTTTGGACGTGCTGTACCGCATGTACTGCGCGGCGCGGCTCCACGGGGCAGGGACGGGGCTGAGCGCCTGTGGGCCTTCTGTTGTCCCAACATGCCCAGGTGGCCGCCGGCTCAGTCACCCGCTGACAAAGCCGTGCCGTCTCTAATCCAGCTCCATTATCCTATTGTATTAGCGGAGACAAAGCCGCCCGGCACTGCTGACAAATCGCACCAATGCTGGTGGAGTCGCCGGCGGCCCTGCCTCTGTGTGTGTGTGTGTGTGTGTCGGGGGGGGGGGGGGGTGGGACGTGC
>JARFNZ010145427.1:0-10214 GCA_031763405.1 Balanus nubilus
GTAGAGGTCAGGACCTGCGCAACAAGCTCTGCTTAGCGCGGGTTCTGATCTCGCAAAGCCGTTCATTCAAAAGGTTCGGACTGAATTTATAAAAAAAAAGTTTGTGCTAACACATCATACGCTGTTGACACCAAGCTCCCCGATGTTTTTCGACATTATGGACGGTCGAACCCGACTCGGCAAGTTATGACCTTCACTGGTTGATAATGCGGCCTCGGGTCTTCGGAGAAGGATTGCATGTTGGGACAGATGCTACAGCTTGCATGCATAGGTAATACGTCTGATTTGACCCCATACAACTGTAAAATACCTGTAGGTAAATAAACGTTTTATTCGTCGTCGCATAAACAAACCAAAACATTTCTAAACGAGGTTATTTGCTCTAAATTCCTCTAAGAACACAAACACATACGACGACTGACTTTGTTTTGTAAGCTTCTGTTCAGACCAGCACTCAAACACCGACTTTCGTCAACCCACAGTGTGCGATGGAGGTACAGAAAACTTACAGGATTAAATTGCGTAATATTTAATTTGTCAAAAGTGTTCGCTGTGCATCGTACGCAACGACATGTTGTACATATAGTCTGGCTTATCCTGCACAGAATCGGTGCAATTATGCCATGTTAAAATGTACTCATATTTCTCAGCGTCGTTTACGTACTTTTGCTTTTAAACAAAAGTTATCAGAAAGGAAGGGCATCTGCGCATCATATATAAAAAGCTAAGAAGTATATGTCAATAATTGTACTGAAACACCTGAATGACCATTCACGTCACTAGGCTTACAGAAACTACCTTGCAATTTACATGAATAATGTGCGAATATTTAAGTGAGAGCGCATTACCGACATGTTTTCACCGTTCCTTGTGCTGCAAACATATTGGTCGGTAGTGGTACACAGTACGTTACAGGATGCCGAATGATATGGAACTATTCCATCCGAGTTAAATGCCGTCACCCCACCGTTCCACGAACACTGCGGTACATCCCGGTACACAGCCGGTCCGGTGTACCGCTACAGAGGACAGCTATAAACATCGTCAACACATTGCCATTGGAACGCGTCACAAACAACGCAACGCCACACTGAACATGGCGACACATCTGCAGGACAAGATACTACCTATGTATACTACAACCAATTTATCATAAAATAACTTTCAGGTAAAGACAAGAGTTTCTTTATAGCAGGACATTCAAGATAGAGATTCAGGAAATGATACCTACGCGCACACACGAAGGCTGCAGAAAATAGAGCATCCCTTTGCCTATGCTGTGGCTGCCAGCCTGTCACGTTCAACACCAGACTGGCATGCACTGACAAAACACCACTACAGAACTAACTACACACAATGAGAGACAGTGCACAAACACTCACACACTAGTCGGCACCCCGCTTCACGGTATGCCGGAGAACCTAACCATGAAAGCAGCCTATGAAGGTATATATTGGCTCGTCACCCGCTATGTTAAATGTCAACGCAATAGCTGTGGCACCCTTTGAAGGGACATTCCCATCTTTTTCAAAATTTGATATGAGATTTAGCCAGTTTCTCTTATGTTACCAGTCCAGTCGGTTTGAAAAAGTTCGCCCCTTTCGTTTGCAATCTTTATTTTAAAATTTTGAAACACGTACGTAGGATTTAAGGAAAGTACCGCCCGGACTTTAGTACGTAAATACGAAAAATGCACCGTGAACAACAATTTCGAAATATAGATACGAAAAAGCAAAAGTTCCAATGGAGATTGCAAACGATTGAAGGATATTTCTTTAAAAACGGACTGGACTTGTAATAGGATAATATTTGAGAATATATAGGAGAACATAACAAACTTTAGTTTTTAGGTGGGAACGTCTCTTTAAGCGCACAATTCTTTGGTAACTGGAGGCTGGCTAAAACTTCATCTGTAGCTTCTAGGATTCACATTTCATGTACTTGTCATTATAAGGAAGATAAAACGTCGAAGTAGGCATCCCTTTTCCGCAGAAACACCAGTTTGGCGTACGTTCAGTTTAGCTAGCAGCATACTTCTTAATCGTCTGGATTATCTATCGGTTATATTTTCATGCTCCGATATTCTAGCTTTGAATCGAGTCCTTGTTTGACAACTCTAAGTTTGTGCGTTTAACTACGTTTAATTTAGCTACGATTCGAAAAATCGAAATTCACCATCAGGAACTAACTCAATATATTATAAGATACGAAGGTAAACATTTCAGCCCCGCACGTCTCTGTTACACCAAAATGTTATGTCTTATCTGTACTGCCGCTGGGTCTTCATTGAATTATAGATAGCAATAATCATTGACCACATTATTCTAGGAACTAAGACCGATTCCTGGGTGCTGTGTTTGTGATCTACTTTGCATCGATGCACGCAGTGCCAAAAGAGATCCTCGATGTGGATATAGCTCGGTGTTCGTGAATAGGAATGTCAGCCGATAATATCCGGTGCATTAGACGCCGTGATCTTCGTGGCCAACTGGCTGGATAAACTACATTTACTGTGCCATACTGGTGTCATACTTGTTATTAACCGGAACGGTTCAGGTCGAAGGTGTGACATCGATAATGTCGCGTGTCATCCGTCGCTGCTCAAGTAATAATACGAAGGGTTTCGACTATGGTGTGTCCAAGTTATGTTGTCTGCATTGACGCATTTTCAAATGTGACCGTTCAGCAATCACATAACCGGGTGAAAAGTTATGTTAGTGGTGCACGAGATAAGTGTAACGACCATCAAGCTACGAGGTACCTGATTCTATCAGTTATTGTTATGCTGTTCTACTGCCAGCACTAGCAGGGTGTAGGTGCACATTCAGAACCAAACCACAAATGTTTTATGACGAACACAAAGTAGACCAAAAGCTTGGATGTGTTTTCATCACAGGGCGTTTGGAATCACATTCTATCGCTGCTTTATGGGCGGCACATAGCTCAAGTGCTATATATTGGATAACTGGTGGCAGCATCTCTACATTACGCTACACTATATGCTACATTTAGGTTCTACACAGCGTTGGTTATCATATCGAGCCATCGATTTACTACAAGCGAAGCGATCACATAATTGTTGACACCAACACCCATGGGTCAAGGTGCTATATAAGACTAGTTACTAGTTCTTTTTCTGGCATAGATCTGGAGCATTGCAAGGTTAAGTGGCATGCGATACAAAAATAATTTTAACCTCAATATGGGTGAAAAATAAGGCGTGCACTGACAAGGCTGTGAGATTAGAAGGAATTGCTTTAAAGTTAAACAATTACTATGTGCGAGCTTCAATAAAGTTTCCTTGCCGAAACGCAAATATATACGTTATTCTTATGATTGTCCAGAAGAACGCCTTTGAACAAATGCAACTCTTTTAAAATTGATGTTATTTTTGCTCGGTTTCATTAATGATGAAACCGCATACTGCCTATGACATTAGCAGTACCTATTATGCACGGAGACATAGGGACGAATTTAGAATTAGATATGAATGGCCATAGATAACTGTAGTAACTGTAATACTTGTAGTTACAACAGTTATCTATGGCATGACACATAGTAAGCAGCTGGGTTGTCAAAGCTAGATGGAGTTTAGTCATACAGATAGCCGGTTTATATTGTCGCTTAGTGTGAAACATTTAACTTTTTTAATCAAATCCGGTTTCAACTTGATAAATATCAAGATGTGACAAATCGACGTAGCAAACAAAAGGCGATTGTGTGTACCATGACTATGAGGACGAATTCGTACGAAAATAAATTTGGTAAAATAGCCAACATTACCAGTTATAACAAACATCGGGTTATTGACGATTAAAGCTTATTCACGATGACTTCTTATGAAAATAGCTTTATCTCTATGCTCGCACAGTACTGTTATCAGCAGATAACTGTATTTTAGCAGGACGACAGTGGCGAGACTGGTTAACTCTGACACTATGGACATGAGCTGCGGCCAGCCCAGGCTGCCAGAAGACACACATGTCACCGCCAGATGGAGCACGCCGGTCACTGCCGCCCCAGGGCCGCTGCCGGAACCCCGCCCGCTCCAGGTGGCGTCACCGCCGCTCTGGTTCGGCGCCCCGCCCGCTCCAGGTAGCGCCACCGCCGCTGGTACGGCGCCCCGCCTGCTCCAGGTGGCGTTACCGCCGCTGGTACGGCGCCCCGCCCGCTCCAGGTGGCGCCACCGCCGCTGGTACGGCGCCCCGCCCGCTCCAGATGGCGTCACCGCCGAGCGGCGGAGCTGCACTTGCCAGCGCAAACGGTGGGAGGCGTCGTTCCACGCCGCCACTGCTGTCGCTGTCTGCTCATTTTCCTTTGGCGTCGGCGGCGGCGGCCGGCGCTGGCGTCTGGTCATCTTGGAACAGCGGGTTCTTTACCTCCATCTCTCCAGTCTGAGGGGACAGCCAGGCGGTCTATTATGTGCCGTGTCGGTCAAATAAAATACCGCGCAAGCCGATACATTATTTCTGTAGGACCGTGGTCGTTGTTGATTTTCCGCCCGAGACTGAGGGTAGAGGGTGAAAAAACAAACAGCGACCCAGACCCTACAGAATAATTTATCGGTCCCGCGCGGTATTTATTTGACATATGTCATTCAGTTGATCCGTGTTATGCAGCACGTATTTAATGACTGTAAGGCAAGTTTCACTTGAAGTGCATTTCAAACTCTGCTTGTTACGAGCGATCGCGAAGCGCGAAGCGAGTTCTTTCGTAGTACATGTATGGACAAAAATATGAGTATGAGCGGCCCGACCCGACCCATAGGTTCGCTTTTGAGAGACTTATATCTCTACAGCCGCACGTCCGATTGACAAGCGGACTTCCTTGCTGAGTGGTCCCATCCCCCTACCCTGTATGAGATCAGTGCTGACTAACGTTGGTGTTCACCACGGCGCGTGGCGCGTGCCGCGTCAGGGGTGTCGGAAATATGGTGTGTAGCTAGGGACCCATCAACTGCGACCTTTCCGCAACTCACGGATGGGGTACATCTGCACGTGCGCACGTGCACACTCTTTTCTATATCTCGAGAGCGGCTGGGCCGATTGTAAAAAAAAAAACATTGGTGCGTGGTTAGGGATCCGTTGGCTACGCGCTTGACAAAAGTCAGGGATGGGGTTCATTCGCACGTGCGCACGTGCGAATGAACTATATCTCGGAGCGGCTGAACCAATTATGTTCACATTTGGTGTGTGATTAGGGGCCCATAAGCTACCAGTTTTACACAAGTCAGGGGTGGGGTGCATCTGCACGTGCGCACGTGCACACAACTTGTATATATCTCAGCAATGGCTGGATCGATTGCGTTAAAACTTGGTGTGTGGTAAAACTTGGTACAAATGTAACGTTTTGGTAACGTTTGCTCTACCATTGCGCTCAGTGGGGACCGGACCTTAGGTCCCTCGGCTCCACAGCTGTCGGACCCAGTTGTGGATCCACTAGTTACGAGCTTTCTACAACTCATGGGTGGTGTGCATCTGCACGTGAGCATCCCTTTTATATACGTCGGTATCAGCTGGGCCGATTGTGATCAAATCTGATGCGTGGTTAGGAGCCTATTAGCTATGATCTTTACACAAGTTAGGAGTGGGGTGCATCTGCACGTGCGCACGAGCACGCCCCTTATTTACACCCGGAAACGGCTGAGTCGATTGTATTCAACTTTGGTGTGTGGTTAGGAACACATGAACTACGAGCTTTACACAAGGCATGGGTGTAAAGCATCTGCATGTGCGCAAGTGCACATCCCTTTTCTTTATCTCGGAATCAGCTGAGCCAATTGTGTTCAAATATGGCGTGTGGTTAGAGACCCTTTAGCTACGAGCGTTACGAAGGTCAGAGGTGGGGTGCATCTGTGCACGTGCACACACACCCCTCTTCTATATATCCCGGGAACGGCTGGGCCGATTATGTTAAAATTTGGTGTGTGATTGGGGAACTATTAGTTATTACCTACCCTCGTCAGGGGCATGGTGCATTTTCATATGCGCACAAGTACATCCATTTTCTATCTCTCGGAACGGCTGATCCGATTGTGTACAACTGTCGGTGTAAATCGCGTCTGCACTGCTTTCGATAGTCGTCCAGCATTTTCAAGTAATTTTATCAAGAAGCATGCCACACCTAGAATGGACCCTTAATCGGCCGATTCACTATCGAGGCACATCCCGTTTTACTTTTACTAATGGCGCGCTCGCTCATTAATCGCCGACCACGGCGTCTTACTGGTATATCATGCTGTATTTCGTCGCTAGTCGGCGAGATCCCTTGTGCAGTACATCACATTTCATCGCTGACAGGCGAGATTAATGACATGAAGAAGTAAATGTAATTATTGACCAGGGCTACCTACGATCTAGAAATTGCGTTAAAGATAGTCTGGTATAATGTAAGTGCCCTGTGGGGCGGAAGCTGTCTCACTAACTTTGGGTGTGTGGGTGGGTGTGTGGGTGTGTGTGTGTGTGGGGGTGTGGGTGTGGGTGTGGGTGTGGGTGTGGGTGTGGGTGTGGATGTGGATGTGTCTGTGTGTGTCAGTCTTAACAGCGCATGGAGTCGGCGATTACGCTATTTCCCCTCCACTCGACACGGCTGCCTGGTTCTGACCGGCTAACGAGGCAGACGGGGCCGGGCGGCGGACAGCTGCTGCCCTCACTGTCGGCCCGCGCGGTGAAGTTATCAGAGCAGCAGCCGAACAGCGAGTGGCTGCAGCGGGGTGCCGGGGGACAATCTCCACGGTCCTCCGTGCCGGCAGGGGTGAAAAGGTCCGAGCAGCATCCGAAACGGGTACTCTGGCATGACTCAATCTGCGGAAGTCACTCATAGTTACTCCATGTTCCATACCGGGTCGGATGTTGCAAATTCGTGAGGAGAACGTCACCAGTAGTCACTCATATCAGATAACAGTTACTTTAGCAGTTGTCGCTGTAATAGATTGACGTTTAATTTTCAGAGGAATGGACTGAATCGGACAAAAATAGCCAAGCGACAAGCGACAGCTCCTGTGACTGACCTCTACAGTTATCTGACTGCCGCCGATCTCTGACTCTGCGAATGCGATTGTGACTGATCTGTGTACATTGATGACAGTGACTGCGACTGACCTCGGGGCAGTCCTGCAGGAACGGTCCGGCGGCGGCGGTCAGGCCGTCTGGACAGCAGCCGAACGCGGTCGGTCCGCAGAGCAGCCGGGCCGGACGCTGGCGACACTTCCTGCCATCCTGCCCGGGCCTCGGCTGTCTGTCCCAGGCCACATCCGCGTCCGGGAACAGGTCTGAGGGGAGGGAGAGCCGGCCACGCCGTCAGCTGGGTCGGCCCAGCCAGCTGGTCGGCTACTGCTTACTGCATGTCATACAATGTGAAACAACTCGCGAATTTTGGCGCACATTTCAGTAAGGCATCTGATAATTGATTCCCGCAACGGCATGTTGAAAGTGCAATGTGTGCAATTGAATTGCAAATGTGCAATTGAAAGAGGTAAGTTCTAAAATGATTTGAGATATGCACAGGATGTGACTCGATTAGTTTTGGTCATGCAAGGTGATTGTGGGGCTTGATAATTGATAATAATTGCCAATATTATTTAACTTGCCTCCGAATTCCGCGTCTCCCGAGGGGTCGTCGTAGAGGTTTCCGGTGTCGAGATCGTCATTGAGATCGTCGAGCCAGGCTGGTCCATAAGAAGTGTCAGCGTCCACGGAGGCAGGGCTTTCCGCTACGTCTCCTGAAACATCTGCGTCGCCCAGACCTGGATCTTCCAGGCTGGTGTCGTTCAGGCCAGAGTCTCCTAGATCTGCGTCTCCGAGGCTAACGTTTTCCAAATCGGCGTCTCCCAAGCCAGCGTTCCCCAGTGTTTCGTTTCCGACTGTTCCGTTTCCAAGTCCGGCTCCTCCCAGACCCGTGTCTCCCAAACCGGGATCTTCCAGCGCGGCGTCTCCCAGCCCTCCGTCTCCCAGGCTGTCGAAGTAATCGTCAGAGAGGCTGTAGTCTCCTCCATAGTCATCACTGGTCCCCAGTCCGTCGAGCGCGTCCAGCAGAGCGGTGGGGTCAGACTGTGCGGTCAGATCGTCTCCGGTGGTATTGACAGCCTGTCGTCTCCTCCTCCTCCGCGTGGGAGTCTGATCTCCTCTCCCGGGATCAGGGGGGTCCGTGACGGAAGCCTCCGCCTCTCCAGAAGTCTCCCCCTGATCAGACAGATCTCCAGAAGCCTCTTCGTTTTTGTTTGTCTCTCCACCAGATCCCTCCAGGAGCGGATTGTCTCCTGAGGCCGTCTCCTGTCTCCCCGGCTCGGCTCCGCTGGTCTCCTCGTCAGCGATGGAGTCCAGCGCGCTGGCCAGCAGGTCGTCAAAGGAGGCCTGCTGCGGCCGGTACTCGGTCGAGCCGCCCCTGTCTCCGCCGCCGCTGCCGCCCCATGACAGGTCCTCCTGGAGATACGACCAGAGTCTTCGTTTAGGCCAGGGTATGAATTACTATGGCTGCATGGTAACTAAGCATAGCTTAGTTATCACCTAATCCCCTGCGGGATAACTGTCACATCCATTACAACATGTCAGGGGGACAGCCAGGGCCTGGCTTTGTCCCGGTGAAATGTTGGGAGGTTGGGCGGGAAAAGGCAGCTCCTAGTGAAAATGTTGATGTGCATTCATCCTCTACACTCGGGAACTTATCTGCATTGTTGTGTCAGGTAAATAAAGTGAGCCCAAATTACGGAATTCCATGCGACTATGAGGAATCACTATTTAATGCAATGCGAAAATGCTATATTGACAGCATATTTTGCCACTTTCGTTCATTGTTTAAATACCTCCAGAAGTTACGGTGCAATGTAATAAAATACTGTGCAGTCGTACTCACATAGTCATAGTCCACCAGGCAGTCGTCCTCAGCTGATCCCGGTATGTAGGTCTGTGTGGCCACCTCCAGCTCTTTGAGCAGCTCTAACAAACGACAAACGTCGGAAGCTCAAAACGTGCACCACAGGCAAGTTCTGATCACGCTTTGTCAATTGTGTGTATATGCAGGTTAGTGAGAAATTTGGAAACCGGCAGCACAGCAACTACAAAGCAAAGGTGGGAAAGATAATTTCAGACATTAGTGTAGTGCTCCCCAGCGGCAATCGCACGATTAATCATTAGTAATAACCTAGATGACTTGTTACTCTTTCTCTCATCGCGCAGGCTGCAAGTTGCAACTCGCACCACGACCTACAAATCGCTATTGATCTTACCTTCACTAGCCAACGGGCTTCTGATTCACCCAACTTGCGATTCCACCCCGACAATGATCCGTGGCGCACTCCATCTGACTGACCTGCGTCGGCGCAGGCGATGTCGTTACAGTCCTGGAAGGTGTAGGGAATACTCTCTCCGTCGCAGCGGTCCAGTGGCACTCGGCCTGTGTCGTCCGAACAGAACACCTTCCGCGTCTGGGAGCCCTTCTCACACGAGGCCGAGCACTGGAAAGTACGCAGGCGCTTGTCAAAAGAGTTGAACGAGAAAGAACACCAGAAATTTAAAAGAAGAGGGAAGGAACTTCTATCTATGAAGCTGTTGAAAGTGGACATGTCGGGGGAGATCAACAATCTGCTTTCAACGAATATGTTGACAGCAATTTGTCGGGTTCTATTGCTTTACTTGGACGATAACCTTGGCCGGTCTCTACCGCTCCGTTCGGCCGAGCGTCAGGAGTTGGACTCTGCCGCACGGTACTACTCTCCGGGTGTTAGACTGTGCCGCAGGGCAGGACTCCCGGGAGTTAGACTGTGCCGCAGGGCAGGACACCCCGGGTGTTAGACTGTGCCGCAGGGCAGGACTCCCTGGGAGGTATACTGTGCCGCAGGGCAGGACACCCCGGGAGTTAGACTGTGCCGCAGGGCAGGATACCCCGGGTGTTAGACTGTGCCGCAGGGCACGACAGTACGGGAGTTAGACTGTGCCGCAGTGCAGGATGTTGCCCGCGGCTAGGAGACACCATGGGCCGACGGCGCTGGCCGGCTGCCAGTCAGCCGTCAGGGAGCGTACGCGAGCGTGGAGGGGTGCAGTGGACCGACGCTCCGGAGTTTTGTCCTGAAGTGCGTTGTTTTATAATGTTATGGTTTGAATACGCTTGGAAAGACTAGGCTATGCTACTTCTCACGAATTGCTTAAAGGTAATGTATGACCTTTTTCCATAAAAATGGAGTTAGCACTTGTATTAGCAACTTCAGAACAAGGGAAGCC
>JARFNZ010145449.1:0-10213 GCA_031763405.1 Balanus nubilus
CGGGCCGGGTCGGGTCGGGCCGGGTCGGGCCGGGTCGGGCCGGGTCGGGCCGGGCCGGGTCGGGCCGGGTCGGGTCGGGCCGGAAAGGGGCAGGTTCACCGGGTCAGATCAGGTCGGGCCAGTGCTCCGCCAATGCCTGGGATCAGCGGTTCGCAGGGATTTTCAGCGCCAGTTCAAGGTGCCGATGAGAGTACAGGGACGTCAGTAACATGCAGTTTAACGGCCACACATGCAGTGGTCGTCGTGCGGTGAAAAACAAACATCGGTGCAGCATACAGCGTTATCAAGGGCACAGGCGTCCGACTCTGAAGGCAGCCATCGATAGCAATCACGAGACAGGTTCGTGATCCAACGGATAGTGGTCACGGCTTCAAATATTGCTGCGCGAGATTAGTCAATACGCTTCTTGCCGGCGTCAGTCAGCACTGCAGGACGAACATTCGCTTCACATTTTCAACGCACAATTTTGATACCGTGATATTCCATCGATACACAGCGTTCATGTACAGTGTAACTGTATGCCAACTGTATGCAATGCCAATCCATCGAATTTCTCAGAAATCAATAAGTTTGCAGGTAGCTGGTGATAGCCTTGATAGCGCTGAAGGTCGATCAAGGCCGATTTCATCACTGTGCTCCACCTATGAACACTCTGCGTTCGGATAAGAGGCTTCGTCGAGCAGAGCATTTGGGCAAACACAATCATTGAGGCACATCAGGAAACCCATCGGTAATGTGTGCCAGGCTCATCTGTTTGTTTACCCTCCTCCATCCGGACAAATGAATGGTGCTATTAGCCATTAGAATCTACTAAAAGTAACAACATTGGAGCTTCAATACATGTCAATTGAAGAATCCTAGACAAGGCATGGTTCATATCTTATCCATCTTGCTTCGAAACACTGCTGACGTCCTTAAGTCTATGCATCCACATTTGTACTGTAACATGCAAGTAAAATCCTGCAAAGCTTAGCAGCGATTCGAACTTCAAATCGCCGAAATTTTCATTGGTATTCTCATTGCATAAGCGTCTTTTTCAGACTCTGCGTAATCCAAACGAATGTCACTGCAGCAAAATGAGCCACGACAGGAAACGAAGTTCCACGACTTGTACCGATTCGAGTTCTGAACACCACCACAGAAAAAAAATGAAACCAGCGAGTAGCGACATATGTTTGATTAGCTGTTCAATGGTAATCGGTACCAGTAACAGTTCGTCAAGAACAATGCAAACACAATTGCTTTCAGTAGTTATTAAATGTCAGCTCGTCAAGAACAATGCAAACACAAGTGCTATAAGTAATTACTACACAAGTTATGCAAAGCATGCAAAAGTACATGCAAAGCAAATGATTTGTCCTGATGTCTATAATAACTCGACACACCGCACATACACTCAGCAGTGAGCTGGGGCCGCGGGGAAACCTGCCCTGATCATCGGACCGGCACTGTCCCGCACCACCACCACCAGCTCGACTAACTGCTGGCTCACACGGCAGATATCCCCCGGCTGCCGCGGCTGGGTCACCTGTCCCACCACTAACTCTCGCTCGCTGATCATCATGATCATTCGGCCATCCGGCGGCCACAAACGGCGACAATTTCTCGCTCCTATGCCCACAAATTGGAACAGGCAATCGGATTACGGTCAGTTCCTACTCTGTATTCATGGGCTAGTTATTTCCAGCGACTTCCTAACTCGCTTGTTTGCGACCAGACGTGACCGTTATCCCGGTCAAATACCGCCGCGGGAGGGGTGGGGATTCCCTTGGCACGGCCCGCCCGCCCCGATGGCTGCCTTCAGTGACCAACATGCAATGCAATGGCTAGACAGGAGCGTGCAGCGGACTACCTGCGGCGTGCAGACCTCACCTTGAAGTACACCTCGACGCCATAGATGAGGAAGAAGACCACCACGATGAAGAGCAGCACCGCGTAGCAGCCGTTGAAGACGTGGACGAAGAACTCCTGGAAGGCGGGCGGGCGGGGTCGGTCAGCGACTGGGGGCGGCCGACGGCGGGGCGGCGGTGGGGCGGCGGCGGAGCCGGACGAACAGGACCGGCGACCGACGGCAATCGGTACCACCAACCAGCTCCAATGTGGACGACCAGCCGATTGGCCGCCCAATGTGAGGCGATGAGAAAGTCCTCAGAAAATGACTGCTACATGACACTCTTCACAGATGAGGCCCACCCAAAAGGTGACAAGAGACATTTGCTTCTGAAGGAATATCATTAATCGAAACGAAACCCCTTCTGCGAAGCGGCGCATACAAAGTAACAGTCACGTGATGAAACATTTTCTCCAGTCAAGTCATCAAGCTTTGTCCAAACTAACGAAAGTTGTGTACCCCCAACCGATGGATAACATGACCTTATCTTTATATATCTTTATTGAGGGCCACGTTCCAGAACTCGGTTTTGTGCTGACATAAGGAAATAATGCTATGACAGCACAAGGGTAAGTGGAGTATGCTGTGGCATAGCAGCCAAACAAATGTGTTCAACACCACACAATCGAATTCAACTGTTCGGCCACTTCCAGCACCCTTGAAGAGCAGTCACCTCTTTAAAATACAAAAATACACCTTCATAGTGGGGAATTGAACAGAGCAGTTTCGAAGCCATGTCGATAAATCACCTTCAGTATCTTCATTTGGCCTATCAACCCCTCATGCCGAATAGATGCAACTATGTTATCCCTAATTCCCGAAATTAGTGTCCTTAGTAAACAAAAAAAAAACACACATGAAAGCATACGGTGATGTGCTACCGTATACGCCAGCGAGCGGTCCTGTCTAATGCTGCTAGGTGAGTTATACAAGTGATTGTGAGCAGGGGCGACGCCACGGATTTCGTCTAGCGGGGACAGAGCTTTTCTGGGGCCTCCCAGCAAGAGGGCCTGCCAGTAGGGGCCTCTAAACTTGAACCACAACTTTCACATTTCTCCTCCGATTTTTACTTTGAAACTCGGGTAAGAAGAAGTAAAAATTGGAAAACGTCAAGAACATTAACAATAACATTCGTCGGCTATAGGACCTAACAGCCCCGCTGCACCCTGTTGCGCCGCCCCTGGATGGGAGCCTCTCCGGGGCATACAGGAGCAACAATATATCCCCCCCCCCCCTGCTCGGCGACAGGAGCCGGCGGCCCATCCTGCCCCTTCCCCTTCGGCGGCGCCGCCATTTATTGTGAGACGATTTTACCGTCAAATATGCTGCTTAAATTTGTTATGATTTATTTGGAAGCAGAACAAGTCTTAGCAATGCAAGCCACTCTTGAGATGTGTGTCACTGTGCACAATCCATGATGAAAAGGCGAGTCTGTGTTCTCAAAATACATTGCTTCTAATCAAAGTTTATCAAAAATTCAGCGAAATCAATGGCATATTTAACATTTTTGGTAAGAATGTCCTACTTCATTACATCTATATCGATTCGGCAAGTTGGGGTGCTTCTTTTAAATACAACTCTTGCGTTACAGGCGGACTACATCACCGGCCTAGCATAACACTAATCTAAAAGTGGGAAATAAGTAATTATAAATTTGCATCATAATTAAAAGAGGGCTGACTGAGAGCTCGTATGCCACTCCTCTGTCATCACAGACTAGACATTAGACAAGCCCTCAAGTCTAATGCTGGCAGCAGACTATCCCTTGCGCCATTGGCGTAAGAACGCCACGAAAAGTAGGGAGGGAGGGAGGCAGTGAAGCTTTGATCTCATCTTGAGGAAAATCTAAACCGAAACAAATTTATTTGCAGACTTGAATTTCTCTCGCCTTGGTGAATCGTTTGCCGTGTCTTTTTAGAACAATGAAATATTTTTTAATATTCAAAATTTTAAGTCAAACAGTCAAAATTTTGGCCGAAAAATGAGAAAGGGCGACGCCCTCCCCTCCCCCGGTTCCTACGCCTATGCAATGAGCGTCAACAGAGCAGCCCTTGGTAAGTCATCAGAGGGCAGTTCAGAGAGGCCGCCGGCCCCGACCACGGAGTCGGTCACCTCTGTGGGGCACAGCCGCACCCTCCCCCGGACCACGGAGTCGGTCACCTCTGTGGGGCACAGCCGCACCCTCCCCCCGGACCACGGAGTCGGTCACCTCTGTGGGGCACAGCCGCACCCTCCCCTCCCCCCGGACCTGGCCCGGTCGGACCCGGCCTGGTAGGAAGGGATCGAGGGGAATCCCCGGCCATAGTAGACCGACCGCTCTCACACACCGACCTGACCAGATATCGTCATGGCAACCGGAGCGGAGCGTCGGCCGACCGACCGGTGCAGCCGTACTCTCTGACGTCATCGCCGAGACGGAGGCTGCGGCTACAATGGGCAACAACGCCTGCAATGATGCTCCACCGCGGCAGGCGCAGCGCAATACAGTGACGTCACTGCAGATCCCGCAGGGATGTCCAGTGTCCAAACGCGTCACTATCCGTCGAATAGCTGTCCGCAGCCAGCGTTGCATAAATGCATATTGCATAGTCAACATCAGATGGGCAGAATGGTTGATCATTCGATGGTAGCAGTGGGATACCTATTTTCAAGAAATTTAAACATATGCTCTGCAGACCGTAACGATACATGCGAATAACCAAGATTAATAGCGCTTTTATTAATAGCGATAGTGCCAGCCTTCGAATCGGCTCTGGCGCCTGCCATTCTGGCCGACTCCTGCGCTGGTGGTGCTCTATGGAGTCGTCAGTGGGCAGCCGGGCAGCCGGGCAGCCAGCCGGCAGTGGCCGTGCGGCGTATACAGCGGGCCTGCTGTACTGGGAGGGAGGCGTCCCGTGAGGCAACGGGAGGAGGCCGATGTGGCGTGCAGCGGCCAGACTGTGAACTGCCGATGGAAACGTACCGGGCTGTCTCCAGTCCAGCACAGCACAGCACAGCACAGCACAGCACAGCACAGCACAGCACAGCACAGCACAGCACAGCACCGGCCGCCCGGCACGGCACCGGCACGGCACCGGCACGGCACCGGCACGGCACCGGCACGGCACCGGCCGCCCGGCACGACCCGCAGCCACAGAATATACGACGCACAGCCGGCCTGCCACGGTCGTTTGACACGGTCACTCAACACCGAACTAGGCACGGACTCTGAATTATTCATCGCTGAGCAAGGGAGCACGACGCAGCTCAGTTATTTGCACATTATGTTGCATTAGTTTAAAATCCTTAAGCATTATAAAATTTAGGTGATTGTGTTGGTGACAAAGTGAGTATTTTACTTTTTAGGACAAATGAAGTTGATGCATGACAACATAAACTTCAAATCAAAATTACTGGAAACTAAACACAAATAACCAAATCAAGAACTTACTTCATGACAGAAACAATATTTGGGAGAATACAGTGGCGTATTATATGGCGGCTCACGACGAAATGAGGCTGAATCACATCTTAGTTCAGGTACCGCGGAAGTCATGTCTTATCATCCGCTATTGTGTTCATTTTGCCGCAAAGTTCAGTATTTTGAAAGGCTAACTTTCAGCAGGCGGGGTCTACGTAAATATCTTCACAATGACGAATTTCCTATTATCTCAAACATAATCAGTACCTATGTTCGTCTCCTTAACTCGAAACAAAAATGTGGGAGAATGAAGTGTTTTGAAAGTGAACTTACATTTCTGTTCACTTCAGAACAAAAATCAAACTACGGTAGCCGTAATAGGACATGCCACCGCTCTCTTAACAGCCGTTACCTGATGCATGCGCACACGTAGGCACGCACGGCGCACACGCACGGACCGTAGCAAACGCGTGATTTCTGGCAGCAGAGCGCCCTCGTCTGTCACACTGACAGTACATCCCGGGGCGACAGTGGCAGTAACGGCAGCTGCACCAGCAGCGTCGTTGGAGCCGTTCCCGGTAGTGGTGAACATGGCCCGGCGGCGCAGCTCGGCGGCCCGGTGCGCATGGTAACAGGGCGGCAGGGTCACCGTTCGCGTGCTGAGTAACGGTTCCAGGGCTGGCGGCCGACCAACTCCTGCCGCCCGCCGGACAGGACACATCCGTCTGCCAGTCAGGGCCGTACTGAGGCCTGCCGGGGCCGTACTGAGGTCGGTCGGGGCCGTACTGAGGTCGGTCGGGGCCGTACTGAGGTCGGTCGGGGCCGTACTGAGGCCAGTCAGGGCCGTACTGAGGCTATCCGGGGCCGTAGTGAGGCCATCCGGGGCCGTACTGAGGTCGGTCGGGGCCGTACTGAGGCCAGTCAGGGCCGTACTGAGGTCAGTCGGGGCCGTCCTGAGGCCTGCAGGGCCGTACTGAGGTCAGTCGGGGCTGTACTGAGGCCAGTCAGGGCCGTACTGAGGCCTGCAGGGGTCGTACTGAGGCCTACAGGGGTCGTACTGAGGTCGGTCGGGGCCGTACTGAGGCCAGTCAGGGCCGTACTGAGGCCATCCGGGGCCGTACTGAGGTCGGTCGGGGCCGCACTGAGGCCAGTCAGGGCCGTACTGAGGTCAGTCGGGGCCGTACTGAGGTCGGTCGAGGCCGTACTGAGGCCAGTCAGGGCCGTGCTGAGGCCTGCAGGGGCCGTACTGAGGCCATCCGGGGCCGTACTGAGGCCTGATGGGGCCGTACTGAGGCCTGCCGGGGCCGTACTGAGGCCATCCGGAGCCGTACTGAGGCCTGATGGGGCCGTACTGAGGCCTGATGGGGCCGTACTGAGGCCTGATGGGGCCGTACTGAGGCATGCAGGGGCCGTACTGAGGTCTGCAGGGGCCGTACTGAGGCCTGCAGGGGCCGTACTGAGGCCTGCCGGGGCCGTACCGAGGCCATCCGGGGCCGTACTGAGGCCTGCCGGGGCCGTACTAAGGCCAATGTCACTTTCAATGTCAAATATCACAAGCACCACATTGGAAGCACACTTATGGACAAACTGAGGTTGTTTAACGCCCCCATATTACCAGCACTGTAATGGTGGCAACTGCGCCCATCACGACAGAAACAGCACGAGTCACGACTTTACCGAGCCGGGAAAGGGCATTTCCCGACAGCATGGGGCGATAGGGTTAATTAACGGACATTTTCAGAACTCGCAAATGAAGCGCGACAAGACGCGCAGATAAGAGCCGTTAGCACGCCAGCTGCAGTGGAAACAACACCACTGACATGAGCGCCAGACCACGCCAGATGACCGTCAACCATCGCCGGTGAAAGCAGCGAGCGAGTGACGAAATGGCCTCTATGAATCTCGTGAGCCTCCACGAGCACTCAGCAAACACATCGCCGCAAACAGGTTTCAAAAGGGTCTCCAGCGCCTCATCGGGCGTCCAGTTCAGCCGGTGGAAATGCAGCTCGGATTGCATCATCCCGTGTAATCTTCAGACAACAGAACTGTGAACCGCGATAGTGACGCCACTTTAGTCCTCACGTGGGTCGTTTTGACGCGCCCTTCCAGATCAGGAGAAAGCCAGGGGCTGTCTCCCACCATCATTATTGAGCCCATTAGTGACGATCGAACAGCCCGCCACGTTACGGCGCACGTCACACCACACGTCACGTTACGTGCGTCACGTCACGTGCGTCACGTCACGTACGTCACGTAGGTTCAGGCCGTTCGAACGGGGATCATCCGTACATCACGTGACAGACCACCTGGAGCGGCAGTGGCGGCCTAGCTCCATGTCAAGCTGCAAAGTAACGGACAAAGAGGCACACGAGCCGTGCCGGTGGGCGGGTCGTGTCTCAGTGTTGACTCACAGCTGTCGCTTTAAGCTATGCCTCTCCTTCACCACACCACTGAGCACCAGTGCCGTGTCTCAGAGTTGACTCACAGTGGTCGCCGAGGGCTGGACCTCTCCTTCACCACACCACTGAGCACCAGTGCCGTGTCTCAGAGTTGACTCACAGTAGTCGCCGAGGGCTGGACCTCTCCTTCACCACACCACTGAGCACCAGTGTCGTGTCTCCGTTTGCCTTAGACACTGAGGTTCGGCCGTTTATCTCCAGTTTCCTCAGTGTGTATATCGCTGCCACGCACTGTGTCACAATATTATATGTAATGTTAATACAAAAATAACTCAATCGGATGTCCAACGATAACTAATCATAGTATTAGAACATAATAATACCAATGATAGCTAACATTATGTCTCAATCGAAAATCCCAGTTTCCGTTATCTACATAGGTATTTCGTTCACTGATGTCCAGTCTACTTAACGTCTCACCGGCTCCTAATCTTCCGCCGCCCAGCATCGCATCTGTCATCCTCGTCCCGAACTCAGTCTCGCCTCAGGCGTCTCCTCTCTCCTCGTCTCCAGATTTGCCGTCATCCACCCTAAGCCCGGCTTACCCGCGTCACCAGCCTCCCCCCCCCCTCAGGCCCGTCCTTCGCTCACCTTCTGCTCGTCCGTTTCGTTGACGGTGAGGATGATCTCTGCAGCTAACAGACTGTAGGTGATGATGTTGAACGCCAGAAATCCCAGCAGCGACTTGCTCAGGAAGCGCGGCCGGTCCCAGCGGATGTCCGTCAAGTGGAAAATCTGCAAACAGGGACGGCGTGGTCAGGACTGGTCATAGGGTGAGCTGGACGGTCTAACATAGTCCAAAGTGATACTTCTCCAGGTGCAAAGCCATCTGCTATGAGGGCGCTTCTTTGACAATTAAGTTAGATTATGACAATGACCGACGTATCAATGTAGCATGACATATTCCGAACTTCTGTGGAAGATGTGAATAATTTGCTTGAGACAATCAAGAAAGATTTGTTTGAGAAAGTTGAATACCCTAGTGGATTGATGTGGCACCTTGTGCTGTACCGCCTGACGACGTTCACTATTCAAAATTATAATTTCTTCGAGTCCACAGGTAAAGGCAGTGGACAGATGCCACCGCCTCGTAAAAGGCAGTCCCGCCTCGGGCCATTTCCCCAGCCATCGATCTCAATTATAGCGCCCGTTCTGATCTGCAGACCAATGAGAGAGGACGGCTCCACCCCTCAAAGATGCCGACAGACTCAGTGCGACGGTGAAATAAATCCCGCGGTATATCGACATGGCTTCCTGCTGGCTCCCACTCACTCGGAGTCGGGACCAGGGGCCTGAAACAGCTCTCCACAGCTCCTGAGCGGTGCACGCAGTGCCGTGTGCGCCGCCTAGAGAGGTCCCGTTAGTGAGGTGGTGATTTTGCTGGAGCCAGTGGGTTTTTACGACGTAATTAAACAATTAACGCGGCAAGTATCGACCGTACAGTGGCAAACTGCCCCCGCCTTCACACTGGCATTAATGGTTAAACTCACGTCACAACGCTGGATGAGTTGGGATATTTATTTATTATTTCGTATGCATTTGCTTCAGAACTTGTTCTGCATAAAGTAATGAATGATAACCAATACTGCGAATACACACTATCATTCACATCAGTGCACAGAGTTTTAGAACTAAAAGGAATACATTTGATGAATTATAAGGCTTATTACTATGAATATTATGATAATTATTAATTATCCTGAGAAGAATTTGATCAAAGGAAGAAAACATACATCAGACGTAAGCTAAAAGCGCCTTTTCTCATTTGATAAATAAATATATTTGACAAATATTCAAAGACGAACGGGAAACTGACAGTGTTGGTATACCATCTCAAACGAACAAAAAATAAATGTCGCACTAATGTAATTCTGTCTTGGTTTGTTTCAGATTGCACTTACTTCACTCCATTGAACAAGGCCTTTGGAATCGCCGACCTTTGCACCGACATACTGCTGGGCTCCCCTGCTGAGAGGATCAGGAAAGCAAAGTACAAACACACTGACGGTAAGGCGATTCCTCGCTTGACATGTGATTAAGCTCTTGGGTTTTTCACTTTTACCTTAATTCACACATTTAACCCGCACTTGCACCGTTTCACTTTTTACTCGTGAAATCGCCCGCTCCCTCGCACCTGTTGCCGCTCGGCGTCACTCGGCCGACGGTTGTCGTCGACTGCACTGCACCTGATGCACCACTGCGAGGCCCACGGGCCGTGCACGTGATCACGTGTCGCGGCAGCCGCTGTCCTCGAGGACACCACAACACACAGGGGCGGGCACGGTACCGCCGCCGCCAGTCCTCCCCCAGACCCCCACACTGCACACAGCACGGAGACCGGCCGCCAGCACCGCCGCTCGGAGCTCACAAACTGACCGGCGGTGCCGTCCAAGATATCTGTGCCGTCCCTCCTACAGCCGCTCACCCTACTGGACGTTCCCCGGTCAGGCTCAGCCAGCTCCC
>JARFNZ010145460.1:0-10212 GCA_031763405.1 Balanus nubilus
GCATACAGACGACACATAGCAAAATGACTTGAATTTACTATATAATTTATTGTCCTGCGTCTGAATTCATCGATAACCCCAAAAAGTGGAAAAAAAACCTTACATTCCCTTTAAGCTACGATCATCGTGCGGGTGTCCCGTCAACTGATGGCAGATGCCTTTTGGCATCCGCCACCCTTGGTGTGATCTCCGCTTTACGGTTCACTCGACCACGTGTCGTGGATGACTCATCAGTCAAGAGTTGTTGGGTTTGCCCATGGTACGTGTTTTTCCTCTTATAGATAACGCAACAGTCGCGTGCACACAACTTGACGCACGATACAATTGTTCCGTATTCAGCGCAACGCCATAGAATCGATAGCATGTGTCGTCGAATTGCCATCTTTTGTCAATAACGCGAACCGGTAGGAAGCGACCGCAGCGCTGTTTGTCAGTGTTAGTGGCATCGTGTTCCGTCCGGTCTGGTTCGCTTGTCGCTCCATGGGCGGCACGGGCCTATACTCAATGTGCCTTTTCACTGCATCATATGTATTGACACTAATGCGGAATTCACACTGATGGCGGCGGACGTCAATAGGACTCTGACATCAGCCACTTTACCGGTCACCCGCGCGACCAATCAGAGTCGAGTTTAGTTTGTTCAAATTACAATTTGAATTTACCAACTTCCGCTTCGATCCGTGGGGCCGGTGCTCTGTAAACTGGTGATGGCAGATGCCTTTTTGGCGGCGTCGTTACCCTCTGTGTGAACTCCGCTCAGGCGCGCTGTCTGCCGAAAGCCGGCTCCCACTGTGTCTCATGCGGACACCCGGTCTGTGCAATGTGCAGTGTGTGGCAGTGCCATCCTGACTTGACCCGTATCGCACGCCTGGCTGTTCCTGGTGTTTGTATCTGCACCCAGTGTGGTTGATCTGTACTGACTCTTCTCTGTGTCTCAGGCCGGGACATGTGGCGCTGGCAGACCCAGAACCCGCGCGGCTACCAGGACGACTGCGTCTCCGGCTCGGCCGCCACCAACGGATCGTCCCCCGCCTCCAAACACATCATCAACGGCGCCGCGAACGGATCGGCCAACGGCGTGGCCAACGGGTCGTCGAACGGGGCCTCCAACGGCGCCAACGGTCACTGATGGACGTCGGAGGCGGCGACGAGAAATGGTTCTCCCTGTGCTTCCGAGGCTGTTCTTGGGACAGGGGCGCTCTGCGAGCGATGGCGATCATGTCTCCCTTGTGGCTAGCAGTTTTGTGCTCCACATGATTTGGGAGGCTGTTTTCTATTGTCATCGGCTATATGTCTTCCAAAGGAGGGCCGGCAGTCCAACGCAGGCCATTATTACCTCCGGATTCAGAGGTTTGTAGGGTAGTTTTTGTTCGTTCTTGTGTCTTGAATGGTTGTGATTTTCGCTTTTCGATATCTTTGTCACAGTTGTTGAGAAATATTGGCATAATTCATTTATTTAATCATCTGCCTTTGTAACATATTTATTTCATAATGTCGGTCTTCTTGGACTGACTAGATGTTTGCAAAAATATAAGAAAGTACCAGGAGACGCATCAGTTTTGGTGCGTAAACAGTATTTATCATGAATCGGGTGTTAAATAAAGCAAATCATGCTGATTTATTACTTCGCTGTTGCCTATTCGACCTCCTTGGTATGCAAATGTCGTCATTGCTGAACACATTCTGTTGGGAAAATATGAACCGAGTGTTCGCAACCAAGGACCATTCTGGGACGGTGCCCTTACCGAGGAGCCTGCGAGTGTAGTTAGAGAAGACTGGCTAAAGAGACAGGCGAATTTCAGCAGGCAAAATCGTGGGACCCGTACATGCTTGCCATGCAAAACGACAACCTGACATTTAAAGCGCAACAAAGTCTTGCGGTTCCTGCACGATTCCGGGTGGGAGCTCACCGTCGACATTCACGTATCCGGTAAGAGTGAGTGAGTCACTGAGTCACTGTGTGAGTCACTGTGAGTCACTGGTCACTGCAGCCGAACCTGAACTCTATCCAAACAGGTTTGCATCATACACGGGCTAGAGACCTGTGGCAGGATGCTTGCTGCCAAGGAGTGCCCTGTGCTGTTGATGTACAGCATGAACGACTTCAAGCGGTGTGTTGAACCGTGAGCGTGTGCCTTCCTGGTCGCTGTTCAGTTGTCCACCCAATGGCAGACCGCGTGGCCGTATCAAGGATTGTCTCGTCTTTTGATCACCGATATGTAACTAGATCGCTCGAACTAGAGAATAAAGCGTCAATATATTACGTCGGTCCACATCTCTTCTCCCAGCTCGGTTGTATCTCGACAAACGCAGTCTCCTCCAAAGTCAATGTATGTCGCTATGTACAAACATGTAATTTACAAAACCGGCAACGGTCTGCCGGCGAGGGTCCGGCAGGATATGATGTCTGTGGAGAGGGGAGGGGGGGGGGGGTAGAGCCGACTCCGACTCCGACTCCGACTCGGCCGCCGGGTCGGGGCGCCGCGTCTGACGCGGTGAACACAACAGAGCGTCAGCGCCACCTCTGGACGTCGGTCGCAAATCAGATCTGCCGAACATGACACAAGGTGGCAACGGCCGCGACGAAACGAGAACACAACGTACGCGTGGGAATAGCGCCCGGATCGCTCCGAGACCCGCGAGGCCGCTCGCACTCGCAGCTGGGAGACCAACCAGCGGGCCCACACATCAACGGACGCGCACATACACTCAAACATACACACAGTTAATCTCTCTCGTTGCTATGAGGGGAATCATCAGTTGCGAGCCCGCTCGGTATGTACATGTGCGCACGCGAGGCCGTATCACAAATGACATATGGCTGCAACGGCACGGAATGTGGATTCTGACGCGCGAAAAACGCAACAATAGACCACAGACTACCCCGAAATCTTCTGTAGACGTCCTAGAAAAACTGAACACAAAAGTTTGTTTTCCATATAATTGCACGAAACCGCAGATCTGAAAATCCCATACAAAACGAATTCCACGTGTCGTCGTTTTTCGGCATGCAAAACGGCTCCAGAATATTCCTGATATTCATCTGACGACAGTTTCTGCTGTTTTCGCTCTCGGAGTGCGAGTTTCGTGTTCCTCCCTTAGCGGCATGGCGGGGTGGCCCTCTGATATTGCTGGTTCGGCCGGCCGCCCATGTCCTGATATGTCGGACCAGTGAGCCCCGGCGGCACTGCGTCACACATATGTACACCGCGCGTCGTCCGGACCGCGGCGACGGCGCGCCACTTCTGTCTCTCCGCCTCATCACTGTCCCGCGGCATTATTGTCACACAGCGCGCCGCAACTGTCACCGACGACCGGATGTCACGGGCGGCCTCTTGTCTCAGAGACGGAGAGCCCGACCAGCGGGCCGTTCCTCCCGACCCCGAGCCAGCGGCTACGGCGCAGGGGCGCGCTAAGCCACGTAGTGGTCGAAGGAGTTGAGGTACTCCAGCGCGGCGCGGTACACGAACTGGTACTGGTCCTGCGGAGCGGTACAGCGGGGTCAGACGGGTGCGGACCGGTGACGGTGGCGGGCAGGGGCGCACCCACCGGCAACGGGCAGTGCAGTAAGGCGGCGTTCACACCGAGGGTGGCGGATGGCAAACGGCAGATCCCACCGGACACCCGGTACGGTAGAATCGACTGGTGGTGACGGTAAAGTGGTAAACGGACCGTTTATCGAATGGCATCATTTATTTATCAACCTTTATCAACAAAACATCAACGAAATATAATTCATTGCGTAACGGAGCAAAGTTAAATTTTATTTTCTAAATTCAAATTGGAATTTATCCAATTGAATTTTGATTCGTCGGGCTGGAGTTACTGATGATAGACGCCGCTGGCGTCCGCCACCTTCAGTGTAAACTCGTCAACAGACACCCATGTAGACGATGACTAAAATCAGCGCGAATGGTTCACACATTGAAGATAAAAATACCTCGACTGTAATGAACAAAGAAAGCATGCATGGGGCAAATAATGAAAGCTGGTTCCTTGGTAGCTAATACACACATAATACGGGCAGATTAACACCAAACAAACTACCATTCCACAATCGTGCAGCATGCAAGGAAAACTCTGGCAGCACCTAACACAGCAAACCGAAACCGACTAAACCTGTTATTACCGAAGCCCGTTTGTTGTTATTCCCTTTCTAACCCCGCAACCAGCCTAGTTGACTCTCCCGCGGACCAGTTGCCATAGGACCCCCACCACCGAGACCTGCAGCCGTTAGTGCCGTGTGTATCGTGCTGTACCGTGTCTCCCCTCCCCTCCCATTCCCTTCCAGCCCCGCTCCGTCGCCAGGCCCGTACCTACGCTCTCCGACCCTGTCAAGGTCTCCCTCGGCCCGCCCGGACCTCACTGTTCGATGAAGTCGAACGACTGCAAGTATTTAATGGCCGACTCATAACAGAACTGGTACTCCTCCTGTGGACACAGTGGAGAGAGAGAGCGGCGCCCGCCGGTGACCGGAGCGTTCCCGGAGAGAGGGGCGGAGAGAGAGAGAGAGGGCGGAGGGACGCGGCCACAGGCAGAGCTGGAGACGGGCACCACAAAGGCACAACTGGACACAACTATGTAAATAGGGGAAGTCGCGGGACGCCAACATGTTTGAATTTGGAGTAGGAGTTTTGGAGGAAAAAACTGCTACGGTTATTGGCGAACGTATCACAATAGATAGAAGATCCCAAAAATCATTATTTTTTCTAAGTTAATTTTATGCAAAGGAATCTAGTAAATATAAAAAAACGCTGGCCAGGGCCGAATATTTCAGTACTTTGTCGCCAAAGATCATCTGTCAAATATTGTCGAGCCATTAAAATGCCCGCTAGCGATATATGTGGTTTTAGTTGTTCGTCCAGCTCTGCTACCCCGGGCGGGGGAGGGGGAGGGGAAGGCACCACGAGTCACAAGACAAAGAGGGGGGGGGGGGGAGGGCGGCAGCGGTACCGCAAACACCAAGCTGGTCAGGCAGGGGTGTTACAGGTAACGGTCACACGCGTGCAAGCTAGTCAAACGAAAACAAATCAAACAAGCCAGCAGTGCCAGCCGCAAGCGCGGCCAGCTTCTGACACATGAACTACTCAGATAGAACAGCAGAGCGCGGCTACACACAACACTGCATTCTCGACCAAAAGCAATACACCTATACAACCCACACAACTTTGGCCTAGGTACAATGCAAGTTGCCCGTGAGACCAGACTTCGAGACATCCCTAATGAGCTGAGGTAAAAAAAAGATCACATCCTTCGAATATAACTGATAGAGACAGTATTGACCACAAAGCTGCATGACTTGCAAGCATGCTCCCGGCTACCGAATAACGGTAAATGTGGTGCAAATGTCTGGATATCTGCGCCTAACCACCATCTCGAAACCAGATATAAAACTTCGGGGAAGGGAAATAAAATGAAATCTGATCGTAACCACAATTATTAATTATGGGCTTTGTTAACACTTCCACGGCTAAGCAGACGGCGGGGCGGCCGGTTAGTTGCGTCTGCTGCCGCCAGGGGCGCTGCACTGACCTCGGTCTGGACCATGGCCGGCCGCTGGGTGCGCAGTATCCGCACCGTGTTGAACATGTCGACCACACCCTCGAACTGCATCCGCTCCAGAGCGATGCTGAGCGCGATGAAGGCTCCCGTCCGACCCACGCCGGCACTGAGGACACGGAGAGACATCAAGGTCAGATTCCGGCTCAGATAGATGTATCCACATTTTAATAATGCTCAGAAAAAGAGAATGATTCAACCGACAGATCCAACCTCTCGCAACGAGCAGTGACGTGATAACTTCCAATGTCCACTGTGAAGCAAGTTTGAAACAAGAATGTCTCCCTGACATTCAAACCGGCGTTATTTCTGCCGCTGCCATTTTTCAGAAGCTGTACAGCAGAATCCCAGTGCCCGTCTCGGCAGCACCGATGACGTCACTCACCTGCAGTGCACGGTGATGGGGCCGTCCAGACCGAACTGCACCTTGGTCTTGTGCACGTGTCCGATGAAGTCGATGAAGCTCTCACCCGACTTGGGCACACCCTGATGGACGAAGAGAGACACACGAGTCAGCACAGATCACAGAGGCCTATTTGGACACACCCTGATGGGCGGGGAGGGACACGAGTTATAACAGATCAGAGCCAGACCCGGACACCCTGATGGGCGGGGAGACACACGAGTTATAACAGATCAGAGCCAGACTTGGGCACACCGTGATGAAGGAACTAGACACAGGTCAACAAAACACAGAGGGCAACGCACATGACAACCAACGGCACGGCATCGTCTGTAATGACACAACACAATCACCAGCGAACAATCACAGCTTCCGTTGCCTTCGAGACGAGAGCAGGTAACTGACGCCAGCGAGCGTCTCCTAGGTTCGGCAGTGTCCTACAGCCCCACAACCCTGACCAGCCGTCCTCGACCCGGGCCTCCAGTTCGGTCCGCTGGGGCATTCATCATGGGAGCCGCACGCCTTCGCCTCCCTGTCATCAGTCGTCACAGGCTCACCTGCTCCGTCCCCCCCCCCCCCCCCTCCAGTGTCTCACCTGCTCCGGCCAGTCGGTGTACTGGAACTGTCGGACGGTTCGCAGGGTGCCGTCCCGCGCGTCCGTCACCTTGAACTCGCGCATCGTGCAGTTGCTCATGTTGAAGTCGCTGATGGGCTCCACCACGCAGTACTGGTATCTGTGGTCACCCAGGGGCGGTGGTTGTTAAATCGAGCCAGAGTCAGTCGACAGACTAGCAGTGTCATCATATTGATATACAGCTGGTGTGACAGAACCAACGTCGAATCAACGTACTCATACAAACCCAGCACAAAGTAGAAACGTACTATGTCGACCTATTAAAATGGAATGAGTGAACCATAAGCTCTTCAGAATCCTCATATGAACACTTCAGTTTGTAAATTAGATCCAGTTCGTCACATCAACAAATAACCACAAGAAAAATACTAGATGCCTAGATATTAAAGCTTGCAAGGGAGACAACCAGCTAACGTCCGTCAAGCTTTTGCCTCGACGGATCTGGTCACGCCATATCAGCGGCCCATCGTGTTTACCTGGCGGACTTGTCGCTGGGCCAGTACTGGTGGCACTTGTCGCGGCCCATCTCCTTCAGCTTGGTCAGCATCACGATGATGGTCGAGTTGTGCTCCCACAGCATCCGCCAGAAGTCGTCGGTCGTCTCCGCCAGTGGACCCTGGGTCGCTGTGGAACGAACACGCCGTACATACGGTCATTTAATGGTGTACAATGATTCAACAGTCGACACGAAATCATGTCACAGAATCATGGGAGCAAAGAATGAACTCGTATTCTATACAATACTCGTAGAATGAAGGGACAAACTTTCCTGACGAGGCATACTGACATAATTGAATGTCACACTTCACAGCCAGTTAAGATTACCACATGGTCCGACATTGGATGATGCCTTCGATCTCGTCCCGTTTCCGTCCTGTCCCTCTGTCCCTTGCGCCCGTCCCGTCCCCCTCCCCTCCCCACCCCGCCCCTCCCTCCCCACAAGTCTCCACGGCGTCCCGCCTCACCGATGTAGGCGTTGCGGGTGCGGTAGCCGTCGATGAAGTTGGCGTTGATGTAGTCGCTGGCCTCCTGGCCTCGGACCGGCTGCAGACACACCCGGGTCGACTCGAACGGCAAGATGTTGACGAAGCGGTTCTTGAACTTGTTGGCCGGCAGGTTGGCCGACACGAACCGGAACGGCTGCGCCTTGATGTTGGCCAGCTTCTGCGGGGCGGGAGGGCAGCATTAGAGTCGACTCACAGTAGACGAGGGACGCGGCGCGAGCGATACGACAGCGCTACAGCTCGACACTACAATCCACTCTCAGACCCGGCGGAGCGCCAAAACGGAGCACTCGTCGCCTCTCGCATCACCGTCGCGATGGAGCTCGGTATCAAAAACATTCCACCGGCAGGCAGAGTTCACACATCCTGTCGAAGACGCCCAGACGACGCCTTAGGCCACCTCTCTCCAGTGGGGCACACAATCAGTCCTCCACCCTCGCCTCTCCCACTCCACCGGCGTTCAGCCCACCAGCCGCCTGACATACAATCAGTCCTCCACCCTCGCCTCTCCCACCCAACCGGCGTTCAGCCCACCAGCCGCCTGACACCAGGGTATGCCAGGCTGACCTCGAGCCCGGGCTATATGCCGATGATGTCGTCCCCTCCTCCATACCTCCCTCTCCCCTCCTTTCAGTCTGACCTTGACCTCGAGCTCCATGCCGGTGATGCCGTCGCCAGGCCCCCTTCCCCCTCCATACCTCCCCCTGCCCTCCTCTCATCCTGACCTTGAACTCGAGCTCCATGCCGGTGATGTTATCGCCCGGCCCGGTCGGCTGCAGCAGCTGCGAGATGTACGACTGGAGGTTCCTCGCCGGCACCTCTGTGTTCCCTGCCACCGCTGACTCCAGCAGGGCGTCGTGGATGAAGATGTACTGCGGAGGAGAGGAGGCGCCGGGGAGTCACACCGCGGCTGCAGAGTGCAGGTGGGTCGGGGCATCATCACGGGACGGCACGGCGCACAAACTCATTCCTGGCCGCTCCCGTGACGAGTCGAATGAGGTCGAAACGGTGATAAATGAGTATGCAATAGATTTGATGGCGTCGAAGGCATTGTTTTGTTGATAACATAACATTTAAGTATCTGGCCCTTGGTCACGTTTTTTTAAACGAATGTCAGCGAAACAGAAAGGATTCCATGTGAAGTTTGTGAGGTCCACGTAATTCTGAAGACTTCCTTTGTATCATCACGGCAGCCAGGAGCGCCCACCACGTCACAGCTCGACTCATCATCTCACCTGATCCTCAGTCTGCACCATGTAGTTGCGCTGTGCGCGCAGACAGGTGACGTGTCCGTACACGTCCACGGTGCCCTCGCAGCGGATCCGCTCCAGCATGCTGTCGATCGCGATGAAGCACCTGTGGAAAGAACAAACGGACGTGTGGTCAGTGGCATGTTCGTGCCATGACGAGCCCCGAAAGCATCGGAGCAAAACTTGTAAAGGCTCGGGAGTTTCGACGCACTGATGTCTCTTCCGTACTGTCACTGACATTATTAACTTCGAGCTAGAAGCTACAGAAGTTCATCTCAATTTCACCTCCACATATAGCTGATGACTGGAAAACAACAGTTACACGGGGGGGGGGGGGGGTAAGCACGCTGGAGCAAATAGGCCAGTAGGCGACAGTTAAACTATGTCATTGGGCCTTGCCTGTTGGCGATATTTTGATAATAAACAATAAACAATAAACAAGATGATCTTCCAATATCAGCAATAATGTCAGCAATGAGAGGCGTCCGGAAACTCACCCAGTGCGTCCCACTCCAGCCGAGCAGTGGGTGACCATGGGCCCGGCGTCGGCCGGGGGTGGGGGGTAGGGAGTTGTCCAGCTAACTCACCCAGTGCGTCCCACTCCAGCCGAGCAGTGGGTGACCATGGGGCCGGCGTCGGCCGGGTTGCACGCCTTGACTCGCCGCAGGAAGAGCAGGAATGGCGTGGGGTGGTCGGGCACGCCGTGGTCCGGCCAGGCGGTGAACTGGAACTGACGCACCTCTCGCCGCTCCAGGGAGTCCGCCTGTGAGGGGACGGGTGACGCCGTCAGACATCCACACGCAAACAGGCAACACTGGCAGGTGACTTACTTCAGACATACAGACATGATCACGCAGACACGAATTGGACACCCAGTACAATAAATATTCCTTAATTATTAATCAGCATTATCATGGTTGGCCAGACTGCTTCCAAATGGACCTCTGACATGACATAAATAAGCGTTCCCAGCAAAGTACCTGAATTTTTAACAACTCCTTTCGGAATTTTTACCTCAACAAAACTGATCGGCACACCAATCCCTTCCCGTTGGACACCCAGCAATAAGACTCTTAGCTGCTGATCCCCGGTTCCCCCCCCCCCCCCGGTCAGTTTCGTACCCGCTGCAGTTGGAACGTGCGCACCACGTAATTGGCCAGCTCCTGAATCTCGGTGAGCGTCACGTGCACATTGCCGTACGTCTGTGTGCCCTTGATCGGACCGTACTGGTCGCACTTGATGCGCGCCCGCTCCTCCAGCCTGGTCATCATGACGATGGTGAAGCTGCGCTGCTCCCAGACCATCCGCCAGAAGTCGGCGAACGTCTCCGGCAGGGGACCCTGCGGGGGCGGGGCGGGGTGG
>JARFNZ010145471.1:0-10210 GCA_031763405.1 Balanus nubilus
GCCGCTCTGCTGGTGCGGCTGGTACGTCACCTGGAGGCCTGTCTGGCTGCCCAGCGCGCCCTGCCGGCCCCTAGTGAAGCCCTCGGCGTCTGCTCCGCCCTTCTCCGGGAGTGGCAGCTCGTCCTGCGGGGTCATGTGTGGGAGGCGGCGCCGCGCCGCGGGGCGGGCGGGCTGGTGTGCGCTGCCTACGGTACACGGCTGGGGGATGTGACTGTGAGTGTTACTCGGGAAAACATCGAACGCTACTCTGTGGAGGAGACGGCAACCAGCGACACGTGAGCTGCGGACGGGGATAAACTGAAAAGTTTGCACAATAACGAGACTGAGGTGATAGTAAAGCTGTGAGTTGCCGATAGCTATTGGCTGCGTTTGTACAATCATTAGTTGTACAATCATCATTAGTTGAATCAATGAATATTCATGGGAGCTTGGGGCCTACGTAATTGAGCAATTGCCCATTCGTGACCTGTTATGATAATGTTGTTTTATCGAAATACAGACGTCATGTTCGAAACTAATGTGTATTTCAATTATTTGCAACGACGATGTTGATGTAGACGTGACGCAGGAAATGCAGACATCTGTAATCCGCATCGCAAAACACAGACGTTTTACCTGTTTTTCTGGCATAAGACTGTTGTCGAAGGAAATCAGTTGACCAATAAAAGTGTCATGTCAGCCTCAGGCCAAATACATATCGATACTAGCGCTGTAACTAATCAGTTGTTTACCGAAACTAGAAAATGTCCCAGAAAGCTAGCATTATTAATTTAGTTGAATAAGTATGAGGGCTGTACTATTAGCACCGTCTTCAGTTTCAATTATTTTGCCTCCAAACTATTCACGCCTGCGCTTCGTTTCTGGTGGTTCGGTCGTGATGGGAAAACTCACAGACTCGTTTCACTCGTTGGCGCACCAGTTTCTACCGAACACTCGACTGTAGGGTGCACGTATCGCCCGGACCAGTCATCGTGACGCCGCAGATCTTTTGAGTGTTCGTGCCTGTGACCCCACCGTCCGTGTGTTTCAGACCCTCAGCCGTGCTGGGGTGGTGAGGTGCTGGGCGCCGGGGGTACCGGCCGGCGACCTGTGTGGCTCCGTGGTGAGACGCTGAAGGCCTGGTGAGCCGACGTCGGACGTCACTCCCTGTGGTGAAGTGGTGAAGGCCTGGTGAGCCGACGTCTGACGTCACTCCCTGTGGTGGGCCGCTGAAGTCCTGGTGAGCCGGTGGGAGCGCCCGGCCGGCCGTCAGCCATGCTGCTGTGGAGGCTGACAGTGCGGGGCGGCCCCCTCTGCCGCCGAGTGCGGGTGTCTTGGCCGGCACCGCACGCAGGTCAGTGTCGACACGGGGTGGGACGGGAGCGACGCGGTAAACATGAACAAACACGGTGTCAGGCACTCCGGACTGGGGCGGCCGGCAGGGATTGGTGTGCAGCTTTATGGCTATTAGACTGGTTTGGTGCTCTTAAGAGTAAAACGACAGCTCTATGTGTTTGGTTCGGGCGATTTCCTTTGTTGTGATGTCCCGCTCTGTACTTCAGCTCACACATCGTCCTCCATTTGTGATAGCTATGTCATGCTCATTTAACACGTTTTGGCTGTGTTTGGTGTTCTGACTATTAAGCTTTGCCCGTGGCTAGGTGCAGACATGTGCGTGAATCCTAAAAAACATCTCGGCAGCCGATGCTTAAAATCATGACCTAGAATGACGGATTTATCCGCAAGTCATCAAGGAATTTACAAAGATGAATACTGTTGCCGTGTCACCCTGATGGATTCTCATGATAATTCTTCTGATTTTGGAATCTCATGAGATCCAAAAGTCACTTTACCAATGCTTGTCACGAAGCATCGACTAATCGGAGGTCTGTTCTGGAATCTATGCTCATGTCTGGCTAGCTATCCTTTGTGTCGTCTTACCCTGTACAATGTACACTATTATACAGCGTGTCCCATGAAACTCTACTCCCAGCTCTGCTGCGCTGTGCACGCTGCTTGGAACCCGCTCCCGGCCCGCACTAAACACACTGTGTGCCCTTCCTGCCCGCTCGGTTAGACTGTCCCTGTACATCGAGTACACCAAGTACACCGAGTACACCGAGTACACCGAGTACACCGAGTACACATGTACACTGTACAGGCACAGAGTACGAGCCGTACGGGACACGGCTCCGCTCCGCGCTGCCCGCCACCGCCTGACGCGCTGCCTGACTGCTTCCAGCCCCTGTGGCCGTGACCTCGGCCGGCGCCCACTGGCTGGCCGGCAGACCCTGCCGCAGCCGACGACGTAAGACCGAGCCCAGAGACCGAGCGGTGGCCTCGCTGTTGGGGCGACTGGGAGGTCTGGGGAACGAGAGACACAGCTGGCTTACTGGCGGCGAAATGGGCCAGTGCCTAGAAAACAATTATGGAGTGTTAACGCTTTGGTGCAACTTTTTGACATTCATACTTCGTCCTTGGAGTTTGTTCTGAGGAACTAAGAGAGTGTCATTTGATGTTGAACTATTCAGTAGGATTCCCGCACGTTCCATCGTTCATCAGACTGTGGGGCTCTTCTCAGGGCTTCACGCTGTTTGCGTACATTATCAACCCTTCCCGCTAACGCCTGTGACGCTGTCCGCTAACCTTGTGTCACGTACCCTATCACGGTAGATGATTTCTGTGGAGTTTGTGCCTCTGTCGTATCTCCACGTCTGTCCCCTTGGCGTTTTCGTGTCTCTGACTTGGTATTTTCCTATCTCCGAAGCCCCTTGTGCGTCACTCTCATCTGACGGGGTTGTCTGGTACCGCTTGCGGCAGGTCTGCTGGCTAGTCCGCCGCAGGTGCGCGGCTGTTTCCACCCTGGAGCCTCCACCCTCTCCCAAGAGAGCCTCGGCAGCCTGCAGGGACCCGAGGTCACCTCCTCGCAGATGGTCAAAACCATGCTCGGCTACGTCTGGCCAAAGGTAGGCAGGCGCTCCGCTACGTCTGGCGAAAGGTAGGCAGGCGCTCGGCTACCTCTGGCCAAAGGTAGGCAGGCACTCGGCTACGTCTGGCCAAAGGTAGGCAGGCGCTCGGCTACCTCTGGCCAAAGGTAGGCAGGTACTCGGCTACCTCTGGCCAAAGGTAGGCAGGTGGCGGTTGCAGACAGTCAACGAAAAGACTAGAGTGTGATTGTTTATAGGCGACTGTGTCAGGGGCTTGATTCTGCTGCAGTATTGTGCGTTGCACTCTGCCACATCTATATTTTATTTGGCGTAGTGTTTGCGGTTTTGTGGAACAGCCGGTGACTGCCAGGGATTAGGTTTACTGCCGTAATGCACTCAGTCCTCGACTGCCTACATTGTTTCGCTTGGTTGACCCGTCGCCGAATTCAAACGACTGGGTTCTCAAAGTCTGAGACGGGCAACATATGCCACTCTGTTTCGAATTCAACCCTCATTTTGTGAGAAAACCCTTTAACCAACCGGCGAAAACATCGCCAACTCTGCGTGCCGCGCTCACCTGGCCTCCTCCATTCCAGGATGACCAGGAGAGCCGGCGCCGGGTGGTGGCCGCCGTCTGTCTTCTGATCGGCGCCAAGCTGGTCAACGTCCAGGTGCCCTTCATCTTCAAGTCGCTGGTGGACTACCTGAACGCCCACACGGGCGAGGCGCTGACGCTGGCCGAGCCGGTCAGCGCCGTCTCCACCCACGCCACTGCCCTGGTGCTCGGCTGTGAGTGGCGAACTGGGTCCACACCGACGGCGAACGGGCAGAGACGGGGGTTGGCGAGATAGGGAACTCGTGGATAGATGATCTCTTATGTGTTGTGATTTGTAACTGCTTTATATTTGCTTCTGAGTTTCTTTTCCCTTTTTTGATACATTGCGGTGATCTCAAATACCTAAGCGCATAGGTGTCTTACAGAATAACGTTATGTTTTGTGCCGCACTTCTGAAATGACCGCCCAGCTGTGCTCCCCGCCGTGCGCTGCCCCGCACCTGCCTTGCTGTACCCTAACCTCCGCCGCCGGTGTCCCTCAGACGGCCTGGCCCGCGCCGGCGCCGCCGCCGGCAACGAGCTTCGTAACGCCGTGTTCGCCAAGGTGGCGCAGCACTCCATCCGGAAGGTGGCTAGGAACGTATTCCTCCACCTGCACGAGCTGGACCTGAGCTTCCACCTGAGTCGGCAGACGGGCGCCCTCTCAAAGGTAGGACCTGTGGTGGACCCGGTAGATGCAAGGAGGGCGCGGTGGTACGGAAAGGGTGGAAGTGTTCGCGGCTAATGGTTTACCCTACGTTGGCACTGGCAGGTCCCCGAGGACTATGCAGTATTAAGTAAATTTCCCTATGTTGTATTTATTTTACATAGATCGTAAATATAACACTGGAGCCACTCGCCTTTCACCAACAATATGCTACACTGCTGCGTAGGAAGAGACTTCTTTAACGCCTTGCATATGCGCCTGTTTTCTGTAGGCGATCGACCGGGGCAGCCGCGGCATCAACTTCGCCCTTTCTGCGCTGGTGTTTAACGTGGTGCCGACCATATTTGAAGTGGGCCTGGTCAGCGGCATACTGGTGAGTGGCAAACTGACGACGGGCCTTGCAAATGTCATACACATGTAGAAAACAGATCAATGTCATGCCTGATCATCAAGCAGCGAGAGGTCATTGGGTGGGGTCAGTTTAATGAAAATAACTCGCTGAAAAGGTGTGGGATTTGTTAGAAATAGAGCGCTACGGGGTTGAAAGAATTAGGTACAAAACCGTGCCTCCGTCCCCAATTCATCTCATATGTAAAGTTCAATTGAACCTGAATACCTGCATGCCAATGTTGTCAAAGTTGTAGCTAATGACAGGAAGTTGAAATGGGGTGTCAGTTGTCATTGAACCAACGTTACAGCAGGACTTAGTTTCATTTTGGGCATTTGTCATCGTAGCGACATCTGTACCATTGCACACAGCATGGGAACCAGACAATCATCTTGGTAAAACACCGTCTGACTGTCCGTGGCCTGTCACCGACAGTGGTACAGCTGCGGACCAGCGTTCGCCGCGGTGACCCTCTCCTGTATCGGCGCCTACACGGCTCTCACGCTGGGCATCACCCAGTGGCGGACCAAGTTCAGGGTGCAGATGAACAAGGCCGACAACGAGGCCGGCAACAAGGCCGTCGACTCGCTCATCAATTACGAAACTGTCAAGGTGAGCGGGCAGGGAACTTCGCCAGCTGGCTGACTTATCATAAGCTCAAAGGATGGTACATTTGTGCCAGATGGGTAGAGTGATGCACACTGATCATGTAGCTGGCACGCCTCAGCTACTTGCCGTCAACTTCGTAATATCAAACCCCTAGGATGCTGCAATGTCATTACTGTCATTGCAGGCTGCTCTAACCTTGAGTCGCAGAATGTTCTGTTTTTAATGGTTTCAGTGGATTGAGCGTCACTTCCGCTTGCCAACTCTGTTTTCCATTTATCTGTACTCGCTGGCACTACTGCTGGTGCATTTTAGGTCTTCTTTTAACCTCACTGTTTTGAATCCGGCAGTCTCGCCCACATTCACACTGCTTCAGCACTGTTACTTATCACTTGGTCCTCTGCGTCGTCTATCACCGTCTCAAGCTCTAACCTAACCTGCCCCCGTGCCGCCCCGTTTCAGTACTTCAACAACGAGAAGTACGAGGCGGACCGGTACGACGCCGTGCTCGCCAAGTACGAGCACGCCTCGCTGAAAACGTCCACCTCGCTGGCGCTGCTCAACTTCTCACAGCACGCCGTGTTCAGCACGGCGCTGGCCGCCATCATGGTGCTGGCCAGCAGGGAGATTGTTAACGGTGGGTCCCCGAGGGAGGAGTCCGACTTGTTTGTGACTTATTGGGCTCGACAGTGTACGTATTTCTCCATGAGATACGGGGTATGATTAAGCTATATTTTTGGCTGAATATGTACTGCAGCGTCCTTGCTGTTTGTTCAGCCTTTTCGTCCGGTATGTTTACTATATCTTCTAACTCGCGCGTGTTCGTCGTTAGTCTGACGCATTCGCCTTTTGCATTTGTCCGACCCTCAGTCTGTTGGCCTTTGTCTGCCCCTCAGTCTGCTGGCCTTTGTCCGACCCTCAGTCTGTTGGCCTTTGTCTGACCCTCAGTCTGTTGGCCTTTGTCTGCCCCTCAGTCTGTTCGCCTTTGTCTGCCCCTCAGTCTGTTGGCCTTTGTCTGACCCTCAGTCTGTTGGCCTTTGTCTGACCCTCAGTCTGTTCGCCTTTGTCTGCCCCTCAGTCTGTTGGCCTTTGTCCGACCCTCAGTCTGTTGGCCTTTGTCTGCCCCTCAGTCTGTTGGCCTTTGTCTGACCTGAGCCCCTGCCGTGCATGTCGTTTCAGGCAACATGTCGGTCGGTGACCTGGTGATGGTGAACGGCCTCCTGTTCCAGCTCTCGATACCCCTCAACTTCCTCGGGTCCGTCTACCGTGAGGTCCGCCAGGCGCTCATCGACATGAAGACCATGTTCACCCTGCTCAGCGTCAGACCGAAGGTTCAGGTCAGTTTCGCTCGTGTCGCGCGTTAGCGCTTTGTAATGTAACGCGTAACCTTTCTGCGTGTAGCGCGTGAATCTGTGATGTCTTGACACTCGTGTGTGTGCGCCATTAACATGTCATGTTTCGAGTGATCCCTAAAGTCTTTTTTTTTAAAGGCGCGTGGTCCGAACTGCCCTACGCAAAGATTCTCCTCTCTCCAATACAAATGAATACAATTTCAAGTCACTGTAATTTTTTTATGGGGACTTTAACATTGCTTGCACGGGATAATTCGAAAAAAAACTTCGGCCCGTGCGCCTTAAAAAATAGACTATAGTTTTGTTGATCACAGACTAGTACTCCAGTCCACGAGTGCCTCTGACGAGTTGCTAGTGCTACTGTACGGTATCCACTCCCTGCGTCTCGGCGGATCACTGACTTTTCCCCGTGTCTCTGCAGAACAAGCTGCAGGCGCCTGTACTGGCGGTGGCCCCGGAGACGGCCTCCATCACGTTCGACGACGTGTCCTTCCGCTACCTGAGCGACCAGCCGATCCTGCGCGGTCTCAGCCTCACCGTGCCTGCCGGGCACAAGGTGGCGCTCGTGGGCGGGTCGGGATCAGGGTAGGTGGCGCTCAATCTGCATGGGAGATCTTCCATGCAGATTGGGAGATCCCTGCAGCCTCCGTCCCGCACATAGTTCCTCGCACGCGCATAGGTGCGGTCCCAGGGGTGTTTTTGACGCATATAAGTCTCATGGAGCTATCCACAAAGAGGAGGGGAGCTCTCAAAAGGGAGCTCTCCGCGCACAGGCCACAAGGTATTTGAACCAACTCGCCGTTTACGATGAACGAGCGAGCGCGAGGGAAATTTACTTCTTATGATGCGACTGGTATTCGGGCTCAACCGTTTCCGAAATAGGAAAAAGGGGTGAGGACGTGCGCATGTGCAGATACACCCCGCCCCTGCCTTGTGTTAAGTTTGTAGCTAATAGGTCTCTAACCACACACCAAATTTGAACACAATCGGCCCAGCCATTCTCGAGATATGGAAAAGGGATTTGCACTTGCGCGCGTGCAGGTGCTCCACATCCCTGACTAGTGTAAAGCTCGGCACCAAATTTGAACACAATCGACCCAGCCGTACTCGAGATATGGAAAAGGGATGTGCTGGTGCACACGGGCAGAGGCCTTCCTCCCCTGACATGTGCAAATGCCGTAGCTAGTTGGCCCACAACAACACACCAAATTTGAATACAGTCAGCCCAGGCAGTGTGGAGTACTAGAGAGAGGACTGTTTTTAACACCCCTGTCGCGTCCCGAGCCATGCTAGTTACCCACTAGAATTAGCACTGGTCCCAAATGGGGTAGAGTGAATAAAGCTACCCCGTAAAGAAGACCGCTTGTTAATAGGACATACGGTTGCAAAGATATAGCTTCTCAAGAGCGTCGCACCGCGCCGGACCTATTAGGTTTACTCCTTACACTAGAAAAAAACTCGCTTCGCGCTTCGCGCTCGCTCGTAACTAGTAACTTCGGCGGTAACTAGTCCACTTTGACCGCTAGTGATGCACTGCTCAATAACAAAACTACGCACTAAGATGACTACGCACACTAGGTTGTGGTCTCGGCCCTCGACCGAAAATTTATTGAGAGGCGGCAGTACTTTACCTTTTGCCTTTTGGCTCTGATGGTGATTCTCACTACACCGGCTTCACTAGCTTTCAGACCCGTGTCCCCGTGCTGAATTTGACTTTGAATGCCACATCAGAGCCATGGTGTTCTCTGATGGTGATTTTCCATTGTTAGGACAAATTCCGATTTCCTTATGTTTAAACAATCACGTGTTATGATCACCTCTATCTTGCCCCAGGAAGTCGACGATAATCCGGCTTCTGTACCGATTCTTCGAGCCCCACTCGGGAGCCGTCTCGATCAACGGTCAGAACATCCAGAACGTGCAGCTCGAGTCACTGCGGAAGGCCATTGCCGTCGTGCCTCAGGTCAGTCGAGGTCACGCTGAGGGCAGCAGCCTGCGCCTCCGTCGTGCCTCAGGTCAGTCGGGGTCACGCTGAGGGCAGCAGCCTGCGTCTCCGTCGTGCCTCAGGTCAGTCAGGGTCACGCTGAGGGCAGCAGCCAGCGCCTCCGTTGTTTGCTCACTTTGCTCCCTGATTCAATCTCACTCACTTGTCCCTGATTCAACCTGTGCCATTCGAGGTGTAGTACTGTCTTTGTCTGAAGACTCCTTGAGCTCATTTTTATTGACGTAGGCAAGTGTTGATCTACTGCCTTGTATGCAAAAGACTGTTAGTTGTTTTGTACAAGCCACCATATCCAGTTGGTATACCGTATTGCATTTACACTGAATTCCCCGCCGGTACGTTACGCTACTTACCATAACCTGGCGCTGTGTGTGCGCAGGACTCTGTGCTGTTCCACAACACCATCTACCATAACCTGTCGTACGGCGACCTCAGTCGGCCCCGGGAGGACGTCTACGAGGCGGCCAAAATGGCCGACCTGCACGACTCGATCCTCAACTGGCCAAACGGATACGACACGCAGGCGAGTGTCCACCGGCAGCGGCCGGGGAAGGCAGTGTTTCGGGTGAAAAGCTAGAGAGTTTTCGCTGACGATATAAAGTTGGATGACCTTATGTGATATCGTGATACGCCTGTACGTTCTGTCTTCTCCGCATGCGTGTTTTGTTACGTGACATACTCTGTTTCTGTTTTAATTCAGTTGTTTGGTCATCTCAGTTACGTGAAGCTTCCTAGTTCCTGCTCGCCTTGGTGACCCCTGCCCATCCATTGACGACGTTTGACGGTCCGTTCCACCGTCCCCAGGTAGGAGAGCGGGGTCTGAAGCTGTCAGGAGGAGAGAAGCAGCGGGTGGCCATCGCCCGCGCCATTCTCAAGGACTCGCCGATCCTCATCTTTGACGAGGCCACCTCCTCGCTGGACTCAATCACAGAGGGGGTGAGTACTCAGCACCGTGTGGAGTCCAGCAGCATATGGACTCCAACAAGAGCAAACTTATGTGTCTGACATACCTGGTAACTGCTCCGTAACCCGCCCGGCTCGCACATATTTTTCTGGACATGAGTTTGCGTTGAATGATCGTCAATTTAGCAGCACATGAGATGTCACACTGCCAGACAAACATTTCTGGTCTTCAGATCTGACCTAAATTTAGTGTACAGTGCCTCCTTGATGCGCTGATTACGAAAATATACCTCTAGGGTGATATATTTGGTCAGTTACGAGTTACGACCATTGTAAGTTTGGCTGTCGAACAGCGGGGTGTTTCGATTTGGCCCAAATTTGGTATACGGGGCCTCCTCGATGCGCTGATTACGCAAATATAACACTTTAGGGTAGTATTTTTCGTCAGTTACGAGTTACGACCATTGTAAGTTCCAGTCAGATATTTTCCGTTCTTCCGATTTGCCCCAACTTTGATATACGGGGCCTCCTCGATGCACTTATTACGAAAATATAGCTCTTTAGGGTGGTATTTTTCGTCAGTTACGAGTTACAACCATTGTAATTTTGGCGGTCGAACACTGGGATGTTTCGATTTGCTCCAAATTTGGTATACTGGGCCTCCTCGATGCACTGATTACGAAAATATAGCTCTTCAGGGTGGTATTTTTTGCCAGTTACGAGTTACAATAATTGTAAGTTCCAGTCAGATATTTTTGGTCTTCCGATTTGCCAAAAGTTGGTATACGGGGC
>JARFNZ010145482.1:0-10210 GCA_031763405.1 Balanus nubilus
CGCGAACTCGGCGTCGGGGCCTGGTTTCTCGCCAGTCATGGTGGACCCGACTATCCTACAGGCGCGGACTTTACACCGCCATGCACGTGCTGCTTCCAGTTTCGGAGTCCATCGTCAACATTTTTTTTTTCTGCCGTGCCTTTTCCGGGTTGCTGAGCATACAATTGTATGTTGATCTCCAGCAGTGCCTTATATGCCATTGTTTGGATGCTCACTTCAGAAATAAGTGGCTCAACATGTTAAGCTTCACACAAACACATTTTGTACTCCATTTTGCTCCACTGTGCTGTTAGACCGCTACTTGGAAACATGTTCCGTTACTGATAACGGGTAAACGTATCCATCAGATATTTAATAAATACAGCTACACATTGACAGGCAAGAAACGTGCAAGGTTTCATTGGTACCTATCTGTAACTTGCTTTCTTGCTAAGCTTTACGTCACATTTCATCTCAGTTGCTAGTACTACGTTCCATCCATGAGGCAGTGAAGCCGGATTTCCTCACCCTCCATCTGCCGAATTTTCTCACTTCAGTCATTTCAGACTGAAAATATAGATAGCAGCTATAGCCATGGCTGAATCCTGTATTTTTAGCATAACATGATCACTGAACGAGATGTGAGAAAATCCGCTGAACAAATCCGGATTAACTAGTGTTATTGAAACGTAGCCATTGGTCAGTTGACACCCGTCACTGAAACTCAAGGACCCAACAAGATCAAACAATGTATTTCTGTTGGCAGCTCGCTGGGCTGTTTCCACGTGAGCAGCGGCCGACTGATGGAGCGGCAGCTGGACAGGCCGGCCGACCCGGCTGACCTCCAGGTGACCCGGGTCACCCCGCTGCCGCTGACGGTGGTGCTCCGCGACACGGCAGGTCACGAGGTCACCGTGGACACCGAGCCGACCACTGACCGCCGCCAGGCCATCACCACCTGCCTGGCCGCCGGCCTGGCCCGGGCCGTCCTCAAGGTGGGTGGTGGACAAATACTGCAGAGAGGGGAGGGGACATTGGTGGGGAGGGGACAGGACAAACACTGCAGGGAGGGGAGGGGACAGGACGGGGACTGCAGGGAGTGGAGGGGACATTGGTGGAGAGGGGACAGGACAGGGACTGCAGGGAGGGGAGGGGACATTGGTGGAGAGGGGACAGGACGGGGACTGCAGGGAGGGGAGGGGACATTGGTGGGGAGAGGATAGGGAGACTGTTTGATAGGGACATGCTGACACCACCGGCCTGGCCCGGGCCGCCCTCCGGGTGGGTGGTGGACAGGGAGGACAGGGAGTGGCTAGAGGAGGACAGAGGGACGGGTGAAGCGACTGTCCCTGGGACGGCGAGCGGCGAGCGGCGTTTTGCTGCATTAAGTCAGGAGTATGACTCATGAAGAGCAGGCTTGTGTGGTATGAGAGGGAGCCCATTACCGTTATTGACACTTGTATTGCTCTTGTGAGATTAATGCGGAGGACGTGTCGCATGTTAGGCACGAACTGGTACTAAACATAAGGGCATGATGATAAAAACACTCGCAATGTTGCTATAGGGCCTTGGCACTCCCCAAGACGAATTGGCTAGAGTGATTTCTCTGCCTTGATGTTTCACAATGCCTTGTAATCCAATAAGCTGAAACTTTATTCATGTTAACTTTAGTAACACCTCTAACCTGATCTGTGCACATGTCAGCCGGAGAAAAATGAGCTCACCATAGGGATTATAGGTCAACCTGAGATAACTTGATGCCATGATTAGCAACTTCAGTATAAAACAAGGTCTCAGATAACATGTTGACTGCTGGAGTAAATGCCCACCCAGTGATGAAAGTTTTTCCCCCAGTGAGCGATGCTTTTCCGCCACGCCTTCCCCCTGGGAAATCTCAAAATGGATCAGAATTGTTCCCTTTATTTGTGTAGTTGTACTTCATTTAATGCACGGGTGTTTCTTATGGGGATGTAATCATTTGTATTATCGGCTATAACTCCGGTGCTTTTGGTAACAGGTCTGTAAATTTATCACCGTTGGAAAGCTGATGAAATTTCACATAGCAGATGTCTTATCTGATCCCATGGCCGTTTTACCCACTTAGTTTCACCGCAACGAAGAAGACTAAAAAAATGTGACACAAATGTTTCATCCCTTCATCCCTTGACAAAATGTTTCCCTTCATTTCCCTGCCTTTTCCTCCCTCGAGTTAATATAGGACAATATCTCCATCTGTATTCATGTGAATTTTCTGTTTGGAATACGTATGTCAAATGCACACGTAGCATGCCACCCAATCAGTCGACGCTGGAGTCGGTGGGGCCAACCAGCAACAAGCTCTGCTTAGCTGGGAGGTCTCGCCAGGCTCCAGCAAATGACCACATGTTTGACAATGACCAGGATTCGCCCGACCCCTTGAACGACTGAACTGATGATTGAATGGATCCATCACTGACTTTTTGAATATGTGCGAGTGTGTGGGGTAATGGGTATATCTGGGGCGTAGCTGGTGGGCAGTCATCAGCTGTTGTTTTCAACAATGACTACTCGCTGCCTTCATAAATATGACCACATCTAACATACCCACATCCTCCTCCCTTGCCTTTTATGTTTGTTTCCATTTCTTAGCAGGGAGTGCCGCGACATTTTCCTTTTATTTTTGTCTGGTGTTAAAGTAAGGTATTGTGGGTCGTTGGGACCGCGGGCGGTGTCACTCCTGGCCATCTATTAATGGGTGACTCGGAGCCTTTAGATTTTTTGATGTGTTACAGGTAAGGTAACATTATTTTGACATTTCAGATTTATACTGTGTTCTTGCCCTGAAGGTGACGACCCGAGCCCAATACGCTCAGTCGACCATTGTCCAGGCTTTGCGGCGCAGTATCACTCGCCGGGAGCAGCTCGAGTCTGGCGGAACAGCATAAAAGTTCAGGCTGACAACGCCCTGCCATCTAGCGAGAAAAACGAGAACAACTGTACGGGAATAATTGCATGCATTATATCTAAAAACACCATGGGTGTCGTCACAGGGGGAGGGGGGGGCGTCCTCCTCAACATTTTCAGACGATTACACGAATGGGCGCAAATTGACCTCAGTATTCGTCGAGCCCTTAAACACCAATTAACAAGCAAGACGATTATACGATTACTCATTTTACGGTTAGGGAATGTAAGGTTTTTGAAAATGTCAGCTAAAAGTACATGTAAGTTTGCATCTTATAGCTGGATATTTTTGATGCATTCTATGCATTTTTTGTGTAATTATGTTTTAAAAGAAAGCTAGAATCTGAACATCAAAACTGTAAGTACCTGTGAAAATATTATGGTACTTGCCCAGCGCTATGTCCTAATGCCCTTCTCTAATCATAAATTTATATAATTCTCTAGTCCATAACTTTGGCAATCGCATCGCAAATGACAAGATATTTGTTTTCTCATTTCAACTTTTGTTTATCTTTTTAATCCTCGATTAATCTGTCGAGCGTTATTTCTAAAAGTCAGTCTTTATTTCAAGATTGCACACGCAAAAGTCGCTAGACGAGTACCTACTGGCAACAATCGTGAATAAATATCTAATACTTATTAGAGGCATACAATTTTGTGGTACGCTAGCTAATAAAATGTAATAATAATGCAATTATTTCACTTTCAAGCGATTGTGTGCTCGTAGGCGAATTTTCCATCTACGTGAATATCATTCGTGTCTTAACTTGCATGAATTCCCGGAGATTTCATGTCAAATAAGTCGTGAAGTTCGACTTGTTTCGAAGAAATACTGGTCTTAAAAGGTCTAGCTAAGCAAACAAGTACTCGTGGAGTGCAGACATAACTTTCAGAGTGTTATCCATTGCATACAGACAAGACATAGCAAAATGACTTAAATTTAATATATAATGTACTGTCCTGTGTCGAAATGCATCGTTAACTCCAAAAAAAGGGAAAACCCCCTTACATTCCCTTTAACGATTGTGACTCACGACTCACGACTCACATTTAACGATTACACGTTGAATGGGAAGCAGACAACAGCCATACATTTTGGTAGCGAATGCTTTTAGCGTATTTATTTATTTATTTAAGATTATATATATATTTATTTATTTATTTATGTATTTATTCATTTATTTTGTGTGTGTTTTTTACTACCAATGGACAACCACAGGCCGAAGCCCACTTAGGGTTGCTGTGGCTTATTATTTTTTTTTTCCACTCATCTGAAAGCACTGTCTACACTCATACATATAGACATGCTATAAAACCTTACACACATGCACACAAGAACACAACCTTAGCTTTACGGCATACATAGACAGGGTATTTACATAGAAACGTTACAAACTTTTGGCCCCAAATACTTAGAAAAAGGATTGAACTTTTAATTCAGCATATATTTTTTAATTTCACAACATGCTAAAATTTTCATTTTCTCTTCTTTCTCACTCCAGCAACTCATAAAATTTATTCGAGCGCAGTTCGAATGTGGCACCATGTTCATCCTGAGACGCTTAGGCTCCGCAGTTAACGTGTTGCTTTGCCTCGAGAACGTCCACCGAGTCCAGACCACCTTAGCATTCCACCTTAGCATTCCTGTTACGGGGTAGCTCCTAAGGAATGAATGGGCTCCTTACAGCCAATGTGCCGCCTTATGTGACATTTAGACGTCTCGCAGATAGACTCCTCGCGACAAGAAGCTCCGCCCCAAGAAACCGAGTTCGAGGGACATGTTATCAGCCGGCAGACGCCGCGATCAGCTGGCCAGCAAAAACTCTGAACCGACCATGCTTTGGCCATTGTTATTAGGGTATAACCCGTACAGTAGTCGTGAAAGGCAAGACAGAAAATCTAACAAAGCTAAAGAAGGTCATCAACTCCTTTGCCAGCGGTCTGGACTCGGCAGAAGTTCTCGAGGCAACGAGACACTTGTTCTTGTTCTTGGTGGGTTAGGTCGCGTAGCTGCTGAGGCTCAAGCGTTCAACGTCTTGCTTTCTTCCCGTCCTCTGTTGTCTCTTCTTCTTGACTCGGATGGTATGGATTATTTGGTGTAGGGTTACTAAGCTTGAGTTAACTAACCCGCGGGGCTTGAGGGTCTCAGGATGAACATGGTGCCACATTCGAAGGGCGCGCCGTTCGAATGTGGCGGCGCTGCGGCGCCTGAATAAATCCAATAAGGGAAGAGAGTGAGAAAGGAGATAAAAATACAATGTTAGATTGTTTTGAAATCGAAAATATACGCTGAAACACTATACATTTAACCATTTTCTATGTATTTCAGGTGAATAGTTTTTAACGTTTTTGTGTAAACACCTTGTATATTATACAGTCACTTAGATGCATACGAAGGGCATCCCAGATTGCGCCGTCTCTAATCAGCTAACGCATGTGCCCTGCCCTTCCCTGAAACGAAGCACCTGAGACTTCAAAGGTGTGGACGGTTCGGAAAAAATCAGCATCAGGACATGCGTCCTGTCATCAGGACATTTATTGACTGTCTCGGGTAAATGCTTCTCGAAGCAGCGCTTGGCACGGCCTGGTGGCACGTGAAAAAGCCCTGTGTGTCGAACGAGAACGTCAGGCCGGGACTGACAAAGTGAACATTAAGTTGTTCACAATCTAGTTTACCACACAGAAGACAGAGCGCCTGATATTTACATCAGTCTGAATGAAGCGATATTTAATTGATGGACAACTGAAATGTTTTAGTAATTAACAATCATCCATCGGACACCTGACTTTTGTTCTCCCGACCACCCACATCAATAAGCGGCGCTGCAGATGTTCCAGTCTCGCCAGGTGTGAGTCATCAGGACCGGACCAGGGCACACTTCCGTACTCTATGATTCGACCCGACATGAGCACAGTAGGCGGTCAACACGGAGAAGTTTAACTTAGATCCTCGCATGTGCGGGGCGGTCTGCATGCTCCTAGTTCACAAGCCTAGCATTCGGTTGGCTTTTGCCACCATAGAGATCTTATACATGTCTATTTTTGCTTCTACCTCAGCTCATCGACATGATAAGCAAGAGTCAACTTGGAGTCGAGCAGCACCGCGAGGTTGCGCATCCGGTGACAGCGCTCAAGCTGGTGCCCATCCGACCAGCACGGAGACGCGATAGCTGAGGTACCATGGTCACTCACGTCAGCGTGAGTGTCGTGGTCTTACATTTGATTGGATGGAGTTTCAGATGTCGGGATTTTGACCACTCGCATGGGCGATTCAGGTCGGCCTGAAGGGATTCCGCGTCATCTTTGTTATTAATTCTGTGGAAAATGTTCGCGTCATCAACGTAAGCCAGACGACCGTTTTTGATGCATTTTGTAAAGCCGCAACATAGCAGCTTAACAGGATCGGGCCTAAAGTACTGCTTTGGGGAACTCCAGAGAGAACAGGTAACCAGTCAGAGGATTTCCCATAAACAATGACTCGCTGTGAACGATGGCTCAGATATTATTCAATCTAATCTTATGCACGTCCAGATATGTCGAATAAGTGGCGAAGCTTGAATGGGAGTAACATATGGTTTACACTCGTGAAAGCGGAACAGAAGTATGTGTAGATTGCATCAGTTTGCGATATCGGACAGATATAATAAGGATCACCAAAGAAGATACTAATGTATTTCGATGACTACATTACAACCATACTAGTGATTGCATACATAGCCTAAGTCAAACGGAGGCAGGACTATAGTACATTTTTATTTTATTTCATCAGCCATCGTGGTTGTCTTTTAAAACGCAGAATCCATTACTACCAATATAGCGCATGCGTCTGCTCCATTTGCTGTATAGGGAGTGGACAGCAAGCTGGACATTCAAAATGTAAAATAATGTATTTTCAACTTGATTATAAAAAAGACATCAGCCGAAGAGGCTCGTAATCACATAATAATGATAGAGCATTCATTTGCGCTACGTCATTGGCTTATTGCTTTTGCCCCATATTTCTTTCAAGATGTTAATTGGAAACTGAAAAACGACCGAATGTAGACGGATTCACAGTCAAACTTACCTACGCGTGTTTTAACCCGCATGGAGACCCGCACTATTCGTCTAACACTATCCGCGGTTCTTTCCTCTACAAAACCGTGCCAGTTTCATCCCGATCTGACCAACAGTCGGTGGGATCTGCGTCCGAGAATGTAATCATTCTCTCCTATTTTTGAACGTTCGAGAGCTGCGGTCACCCCATGTTAAACCTATGGGAACTTTGATCATGTTTGACGTGCCACGTGCTTGCCATACACCGTATCGGGATAATTGTGTGCCCAAGCAATGCATGTATGTTAGTTGAAGGTATCTCACGATTCAAGGCACTTGACTGAGCCAAAGTGATATCATATTGCGGCTATCACATATGTATGTATGATCTGAGCACGTTTTTGTATTTATTGACAACGGCAGCGCCTTCGGCGCTCAGCCTCCTTCTAAATAAGAATATGTCCAGGCATTGATTTGCACTTGACACGTTTGCTTTCCCTTCAGGTTCAAAAGATGCAGAATGCTACTTAACCGCTGGATGTTGTTGGCTGTTGTTTGCTCCTTATCTCGCGTTGCGTTTTCACACATCGCGCATATGATTATCACCGTACAGTTTTTTTTTTGTTTTTCTCGCTAGATGGCAGGGCGTTGTCAGCCTGAACTGTTATGCTGTTCCGCCAGACTCGAGCTGCTCCCGGCGAGTGATACTGCGCCGCAAAGCCTGGACAATGGTCGACTAGGCGTTTTGGGCCCGAGCCGTGGAGTATAAATATGAAATATTGAAATGTCTCCTCATCTGCAATATATTCCATCTAATGGCTGGCCTGGCTCCGGTTTTTATTTACGGCTGGGATTTTCTGGATATTCCATTTAACGTTCTAGGAAATCGATGATCGACGGCATTCTGAGAAAGTTGCGCATGAAGTGTGATGATGGATGTGGAAACCGCTTCATTGTTTGTAGTACATCATAAGTTGACGTCCTGTAATGATCTCCTATTGTCCCTCATAAAAACAACCAGTGCAGGAACCATCACTTTCCTGAACATTGTTGTTCGTTTGTCTCTATTCATGTCGGCCTCTTACTGTGAGGCCCCGCCTGCCTTCTTGGGGCCCCTGTCCCATCCCCATCGTCCTGTTTCTGACTGTCTGTCTGTCCGTCTGTCACCAGGCGGAGCGCGCAGAAGCGGCGGCGGCGGCGGCGGCGGTGCCGATGGGACTGCCTCTGGGTCGCGTCAGAGGTGCCCGTCGGCCAGTGAAGCAACCTCCGGGCCGCAGCATCGTCAACCCGTCTGCACGCAAACGGACCACCGCCGCCGGGGTCAGCTTCGACTCAGACAGCCAGGAGTGACGTCAGCAGTGACGTCAGGCCAGGGAGGGGGCGCGCTGTGATGGCCGCTGCCGGGAGGAGCCGCCGCTGACGGTGCTGGTCCTCGACGGAGCCTCAGAGGCTGTGATATCGGGCTGGAGCCGGCCTGGGGAGACTAGAGAGGCCGGGAGCGCGTGGTACGGACGGACGGACGGAGTCGAGCGGTAGGTTCTCTTGTCACGACTGCAGGGGTGCGTGCGTCAATGCTGAGATGGCATTGGAGCTGATATACTAGGCTCCAGTGCTGCAGGGAAGATGTGATCGGTGCCTTTTCCCAGCATGCCTTCTTCCAACTGTTCTGAAGAGGGATCTCGGCAGAACCAGTGATTGCCAGCCTCTGAATGGTATACCCTGTTCATGCGTGGCGGGCCGTGGGCGATGCGGTGGGAACACGGCGGGAACGGCTCTGTCCCGAACAATGCCAGCCTCTCTGACGTATACATCGCTCGAGGGGAAAGGCCAGCGTTAAAAAATAGACATCAGGGACGCTCAGCCAGCCAACGTGCCGGGGAGTCATTACGAAGTGGCGAGTTGACGGCTCTGTACGTGCCGAGCCAGCAGCGGAGCGTTGTCAGTATTGTCGTGCAAGCCTTCAAAAGCTACCTGATGTGGTTCACGTCTGTATGGTGGGAGATTCATGAAGGATGCATATTGGCATTCTGTACAGATCACTGCCTGTACGATGTATGCCATGGCTATGTTGAACGCTGATATCATCGTGATCATTGATGTCACTCATTGGCGATCAGCAGATGATAGGGGAAGCAGGGGAAATCATCAGCAGCAGCATCAGCAGTATATGATCCAAGGTGATTTTAAAATGACAAATGCGTGACTGATTTTCTATTGCTGGAGCACAAACTCACTGAAACTGAATAGTGATGTGGGGAAATTAAGTGTTAAAGAATGTCATGTTTAGCATTGTTCGCGCCGCCAGTTCCCATTTGTTGCTGTGTGATGTCTTGTACGTCAGTTATAAATTTACCTATTCGTGTTAAATGTTATATAATATGCAATGTATGCATTTTTTATAATGGGCTCATCAATGTAAGAATTATGGTAGCCCTAGGTCTCAGAGTGTTTTAGTTGTTTTTATCATTTTCACATCCGCACTGTAGCAGCTGTCTGTAAATGCGCATGGAGTATGATGCTAGAGTCCTGCCAGCTTTAAGCACTGAGTCATCAAGTGATATTCTGAACCGCCAATAAACGTCCAACAATGCCGATCTGCCTGTTAAGCATGATTCAGCGACGTGATTCGGTTGTCAGCAGTGTCCGATCATATGTTGAGGTTGAGCAGTGTAGAGTGATGACTATGAAATTGATGAAGGAAGACTTTCTATGCAATGGCTATAACACGGATGATGAAATAAATAAATAAATAAAAATATAGGAAGCGTGTCCTCATGCCTTGTTCTTCTGATGCCCATGCACCCTTCATATTGATGTCATTTAAGCATTAATTTATGTGCGTGCATTATCATCGTACAACTAGTTCATATTTATCCCGCTAGATGGCAGGGTTTTGTCAGCCTGAAGTGGTATGCTGTACCGCCAAACCCTGCCTGGTTACGGCTCAGTAACCTAGCCTGCGGGCGGGGGTCATACTGCGCCGAGGGCCGAGCATGAGAGGCGAGTTTGGCCGATGCTGTGGCCGGGACTTAGACCAACCCAAACACGAAATGTGGTCACGCAATATATAGAGCGAAGCTCTGCATTCTATTGCGATATTTCTTAGTCAACTCATCTGGCACGCATGCGGTCAGATGGGCCACCACCAACACGCACCATGGCAATGGACATAGATACAGGGCCTATTTTAAGACATTTTCACTGGGGGGGGGGGGGGGGGGCGAACTGGATAACCGTACCTTGTTTACAAAGG
>JARFNZ010145493.1:0-27415 GCA_031763405.1 Balanus nubilus
GGGGGGGTGGAGTGGGGCTACTGTAGCCATGGCTCTATCTGATCTGACTATGGGAGATTGGGAGATGGTAGCTTGTGCTTTGAGAAGCAGACATGTGCGATGCGCGTGCATATAGGAAGGTTTGATTTTCTGTACATGCCGCAGACATTGAACACTCTCAGAGGGGGATAATTTATGTGTTATAGGTGTAACTACCCACCTACTTGTGCTACATCTTGGTGTTTATGCTTAACTCGGAAATAAAAACCTCGGAAAATCCATCATCTTTTGACTTAACAGGGAAAACTTCACAGACTCCATTCACAGAAATTATTTGAAATTACGTATCCATAATACATAGTTTCTTCGTCCACTTCTGCAGCACAGTACACACCTTCAGCCCAACCACCGCTAGTGATTTAGCTTGAATTATATCATTTTACATTTAGATACATAACCTTTTTGAACTGCTTTTTAGTGTAACTTCAGGTCTTTTAAATAGAACTTCATCTTTTTTAATCGAACTTAATCCTCTTTAAATCGGACTTGAGCTTTTTTAAATCGAACTTCGCTTTTGAAATCGAACGTGAAAGTGTGTAGTCCGTTGATATAATACAAAGACAGATAATTTTAAGTGTGCTTTCAAAATTGTTACGTGCGAGTAATGCAAATGTCTCAGTTGTCCATAAAAAATCGACTGCAGAATTAATTTCGATAAAAAAAAAAATTGCATTGGGGATCTCTGAGATCCTTTGCGAAAAGCGTTTTAACAGTGTTGTACCTTTGGAAATTAACGGGCTACAGATACATCATAGCTGTGGAGCGGTTGCACTTACCAAATACCTACGAATTTGATAACGCACACGTTTGCACCATGTTTCGACCTATGCACATTTTCGCAAGTAAATTTTTGACCTACCGATGTTTGATATCTCTACCTACGATCAACCACAAACATTAGTAATTGCATTGCCGAAGGCTTTAGCAGGGAGGGGGGGGGGGGGGACTAACATTACGACACTACCCTAAATGCTCATCCATGCAATGATGTTGACGTGACTTCCTTTCCGCTCCAATAACCCGACTCTAACCAGCTGAGGAATGCTGTCTCCGGTATCCCACAACCCACTGCGTTCACGCTGCCGGGGCCCGGCTATCTCAGCTGTTGATCGGGCCCGGAGCGGCAGACGCGGCTCGGCTCGGGTCCCGCGGCGTCCGCCATAAATTGCATTAGGACACCGCCGCCGGACGCGGTACCCATTCCGCTCACGTACCGCCGCGTCCGTCCGTCCGTCCGTCCGTCCGTCTGGTGACCAATGCAGATCCAGAGCGCCGCCGGGCCCGACACAAGGTCGCGACACTTTCACACGCGTCGACGGTCAGCGTACCGTCTTCTGCCGCGGGTCGGGCGGCGCGGTGATGTGAGCCCGGCAGAGGCGGGCGCCTGGAGGCCTGTCATGGAGCGGAGAGGGGCGGTATTAGAGCCGGCCCAGGGGTGCTGATCTGAGGGTCCTGCGGCCAGCCCCTCCATAGGCAGGTGTTTGGTGGTCCCGTGGGAATGTCAGCCGGTGTCGAATCTCACAGGTTCGTGGGTTTGAATACTATCCAGGGATCAGAATTGTCAGTCAATCAATTTAATCAATACTATTCTCTCAGTCAAAGCCAGACCCATGAGTGCGCGATCTGGGAGTCCGCTCGATGGGCTCAGCCATTCACGTGCTCGGCAGAGGCATTTTTAACAGGAGCCTGGAGCTGAATTTTGCCGCCGCACATGCCGAATGATCGGTACGGTCGGTCTCCTAAATTCATTTGGCTAGCTAGAAAGCTGTATCGATAAATGATCAGCAGCCGCGTTTTTGTAAAGCCTCTGCCCTTATATTTAACACCCTCTCAGGACTTCGTAAGTCAGGTTTAGCCCGTTTCCGTAGCGTTTTTGTTTAATTTCCCGGTTTGGCGTTTATTCGATTACGAATAAACATATACTGAAACATATATATAAACATATAACATATAATTCACATATACTGGGTGAAAAAATGTACAATATTTTAACCTCGAATAAATTAAAAATATGCATTATATACATAGTTTATGCACCCATTGCATTTATAATATATGCACTATATATATATATATACATATCGAATGATGTACATTACATTATTACATTACACCATTTGAGTGAGGAATGATTCATTATTTTTATATCCAACCAAGCGTACATTATACGATATATACACTCTCGTCAACACAGCACGTAATTACGAAAGTTCATTTTTTGCGAGGAACAAATTGACTCGTTTCTTTCTCACTCTTACAGACGAGACATATTATTTTTGCAATTTTATTTAATTGCAGTATCGCTTCAAATAAATTGTTTCGTTTCTTACAGGTTCCATAATATATTTGGTATGCTTTTGACTTGAGGCCTTTCCCTCCCCAGCAAATCCAAGGGGACCAAGTCGAGAGAGCCGACGAACCGAACATGTCTTGCCTTTTCAGATGATGACGCTGCAGAAAATGAGGTTTTTGAAGCGGCGAGGATGAAATGGCTGAGGTATCGATTGTGATGTATAACATTGCAAGACACATAACATAACAACGTATAACATTACAACGTCCTGGCGAACACGCCAGACGAAGTACCGTGCTTGGGTCGCGCACTCTATCTATCTTGCACCCTACATGGATATTAGCGCATGGATACCTCTTCATGTCAAAAGCATATCAGGACAAAAACATTACTTACAAAAAGTTAGAACCTTTTGCAATAACTGTCGACCCTCAAGGTCAAATTCGAAGTCATAGGAGGCGAACGCTCTAGTGCCCAAATTTACCTTTCGATTGTAACAAAAATGGTCTGAAAACGATTATTGGTGTGAATCCTAGTGTGATAAATGTTTTCAGCATTTTAGGTGATGATCTTCAATGTCAAATTCGAGGTTCTAGGACGGGGAACACTCAAGAGCCTACACTTACCATTATATTTCAACAAAACTGGTTTCAACCGAATCAGCGCGTCGAATTCTTGCGTGATAGAAACTTCAGCATTTAGGCCATGGTCTTAAAATTTGAGCTCTAAGGACGGGACACGCTCTAAAGCGCCAACGTCATCAGCGTCAGTATCATGTTTGCCGACCGCTCTGCTTCGGTGCCTCGATTCCGTCCCCATCCCCTAACATCAAATTCGTGGCGGAGCCCTTTACCACTTAATTTAGAGTTGAGTCAGAGCCGTTTGGAGATGAGTCAGAGTCGAGTCAGTCCGAGGAAAAATTATAAGTCGAGCATAACCCTGGTCTCCAGCAACTATTTTTTTTTTAGCAAGGTTTGGGTATATTATTTTACAGAATGCGACGGATAATGTCTTCAAAATGAGACGTTTAGGTGCATTTGCGGGTATGACTTGGATTTCTGTACTGTTGTGTCATTCAGCGAGTTCAGTTATTGATATTTCATGGTCAATCCGGTCCGGTTGCGGATTTGTTAGTGGCTCTGCGCGGACTGACCCCCGCCTTGGTCGTTTCCTGATCACTCGGCGCATGATATCGATGAAACACACTTTGATCTTCTCGAACACACTGTAATGTAACATTCAAGTATATTTATCGGACATGCCTCGTGATGTGACTTGACACAACGTACCTATCTAGGTAACAAAATACAGAAGATGCACATTACACAAAGACAATGATGTGCGCATTCAAGTATTTCACATTTTATATCATGTGATTTGCACCCAACACATTCATAGCGTGAATCGATGTTATCAAACCCTGTGATGCTTAGAAAAGTTTGGGTAGCATGTGCTGATACAAGCTAATCACTAAAAATAGTTAAGACGTTTATGTTAGCAAGGTTGTTGTCTGTTGTCGAGTGTTGTATGTAGTGTGCTTATATATTCATAAGAGTAAAATAAAAATTGCATTTTAGAAAACATAGTAGGTCTTTGATCTATGAACCCAATAACAGTTGTGAGCGAGAATAAAACGCCAATAAAACTCGTGGAAACATCACGCGGTATGATGTTTTGCAACGTGCATTGGTTTAATTTGCTTACTTTCAAAAGCATACTACTTGGTCACCCTATAGGTACAGTGGCATCAAATGGACACAATACTTGGTCCAACATACTCGCACTGCATATCTTTGATGCTTTTCAGGGCCCGTCCACACTGGGGACACAGAGATAGACCCTGTTCACCGGCCTCGGCGGCGCTCCTCCTGTTCCTGTTCCTCCGGACAGCAGTATCACCGCCGGGAGCAATACTATCACCTCTTCTCACGGTTCCGCTTCACATCACACAAGTACCGGTGTCAGCGTGTCACTCGCCGCCACGTCATAACCCGTCACGATAGTCCGGTCACGACCCCTCGTGACCCCGGTGACCCCTGGTGACCGTCGTCAGCGGGGTCAGACGATCGCCTCCCCCTGCACCTCTGCCTGAAACCGCTGCTCATCGGGCCGCTCCTCCTGGACGCCGAACTCGTCGTTGCGGAAGAGCCAGCCGGCCGACTCTGAGCACTCCATGGCGTCCTTGTCGTGTAGACAGGACAGCTTCGACTGGTCGAACCGCGTCTCGGCGCCGCAGAAGAAGCTGGGAGGTGACAGAGGCAGAGGTCACAAGGACTGACGGTGCTGCGTCACCACGAAACACAGGTAACCTCGGTATGAACATCTCTTTAGGCTGCTGAGGTGGCAGGCTTACTTAGAGAAACAATAAGGGATACTAAAGATAACATTTCCATGTGCCTTCTAATGCCTACTGCGTCAACACGAAACACAAGCCACAGACACAGGTCACAAACACAGGCCTTGGGACGAACATGGTAAGTGTGATGTGGACGGCAGGCTTACCGGAAGAAACAGTAAGGAATACTAAGATAACATTTCCATACACCTGCTAACACGCACTACGCTGTTTACCATTTCGCAGTAGCATATCACCAGACTCACAAACACAATACTGATCTTCCCACAGAACAATGGGATTTCCGCCGCCCGCTCCCACACAATCGGCTGTAAAACAGCTCGGGTTTCTCGACTAACAAAACCCATTCATGGGGGCGTTCCAAAGGCTTTCCACTGGTGTGGGGGCTGTTCCGAGAGCCACCCAGGGCGTGGAAGGACAAACTTCTGTTCCCCTGCCGGAAAAACAATGTCGCTGACTGCGGTAAACCGAATGAAATACAAAATCGCCCTTCATGCATGTGTCTCTAGACGTCGAAAACGCCTTCAAGACCGAAACGCAAATCGAAGTTAGAAAGTTTCGCTGCATATCCGGATGGATTTATGTTCATCTGAGCGGACCTTCGTAATACCCTCAGATCGCCCTGTTATGGACACGGGCCCCGACGGCTGCCGCGCGGCATTGCGAACCGGTCTGCCAGGGGTGGCTCAACACACCAGCCGGCGAGCCTCTGAGATACGGCGCCGGGCAGCGCCCCGCGCCCCGTGGCTGGCCGGCCGCGTGAGTGGTGCTGTTGCACGCCGGCCGCCGCATTATCATCCCGACTGATCCCTGCGTCTGTCGCAAGCTGCACAGGCCGGCTCTGACCTGCAGGTGGCCGGGGATCGGCGGCCGGGAGGGGACCGGAGACTGGGCTTCTGCCGCCGGGGACTGCTTAAGATCTGCCGAGATCGGCGGCTGGGGCGGGGAACAGGCCCGCCGCTGATTATTCATCCCAGCCTAGCCGGCACGTCAGCTCCTGACAACGGTGACAGAGTGCCTCACTCTCAGGAACATTCTCCCAGTGTGGCAGTCTCGCCCGCCGCCCGGCGTCCACCATGACTAAAAGCTGCAGCCATCTCTCCGGGTTGCGCCACGCACTGTTGCAGGACAAGCAGCGGCCCTCTCCGCCGGGATCTCCAATACCATGGGTGCGTGCCGCCCATGCACGGCTGACTGCCCCTGAGAGCGGGTCTTCGGCAGACCGCCCGCGGAGATCAGGCGTCTATGGACGGGGAGCTAGCGACTGAGAGCGGCTCTCGCTCTGACCCAGTTGGTGTGGGAGAGACAGCCGCGCGACGTCGGCCGCCGAACGCACCCGTCCGGACCGCGCGTATTAGTCCGACAGCAGGGCCGTAAAATCACCGGCCCAGCGCCCACCGACGGACGTGTGGCGTAACACAGCCGTCCGTTTGTGTGTGTGTGTGTGTCCCGCCCAGTGGACCCGCCCCGCCCCTGACTCCGAGCCGGCGTGACCGTGACCGTGAGCCCACGGGCGGTCTGCTATGTCAGCCCCCATGTTGCTGGGCCGGCCGCGACCCTGGCCGTGGTGGGCCCTGGGGCGGTACACTGGGCCAGTCCGGCCCCTGAGAGCTCCCGGGCGGTACACTGGGTCAGTCCGGCCCCTGAGAGCCCGCGGGCGGTACACTGGGCCAGTCCTGCCCCTGAGAGCTCCCGGGCGGTACACTGGGCCAGTCCGGCCCCTGAGAGCCCGCGGGCGGTACACTGGGTATGGTCAGCCCCTGAGAGCTCCCGGGCGGTACACTGGGCCAGTCCGGCCCCTGAGAGCCCGCGGGCGGTACACTGGGTCAGGTCAGCCCCCGGGCTCCAGTGAGTCAGCCGCTGACCAGCCACTGCACTGGCCGGCCCTGACCGTCAGTCCAGCGCCGGACATGCTGCCCTAGTGGCCCCGGTGAGGCAACACGAACTGCCCGATTTAACGGGGCGTGGCTCCCCGGGGTGGAATCCGAGCAGTGGGGTGTGGTCCCAGCGACAGAACAACGCGATAGAACAGCGATTCTTGCGGCGGGCGTACCGTGGCAGGGAAGCCCGCGATGAGCGACTTCTCATGGAAATACCAGAGCTGACATTTGGTGTGAGACTGCAGCTGAAGAGCAAAACCCATGTGAAACCATCTCGTGATTGCAGTACGACGGGAAAACAAAAGTTCGGCGGTCTTGCTGAGACAATTGGGAGCCGCTCAGTGCGTATTCAATCGAGGTAACCGCAGAATGCCTCGTGAAATTCTCGGATGGTCAGCAGATTGTGCAACTGCTTGTCCTTGCAGCGTGATTGACTTGCAAATGACAATGTTCAATGATGACATGAATGTACAATTTTGTTGGAAGGCATGGCTACGCTGTATTTCACTGGGATTGCACCCAGCTCGTTAGGTTTGTCTAATCATGCCGGTATATGGTTGGTGATGACGTCATGCCCGTACCGTGTATATAGGCGTTGACGCTGTATCGCTATATCGGGTGTAGAACGCGTTATAGTGTTGACGTAGTATACCTGTATCGGATTTAGAAGGTATTCACGTTTACCCATATTGCGTGTAGGTGTTGACGCTGTATACCTGTATCGGGTGTAGAAAGTGCTGACGCTGGAGACGTCCACGGGTTGGCAGATGTGGAAGATCTGGCAGTCGTTGGCCTCGTCGGCGTAGTAGCCGTATGGCTTGCCCTCGCACCTGCAAACACAGACCGACCGCGGCATGTCAGCGATGATCACACGGCACATGGTGATGAATGAGGCTCCCGACACATACATATCGTATGAAGACAGCGAGATCGCCCTTAGTTGCGACAGTCGGCTAACAGCGCCAGGAGAGTCGTTTGGCGGGATATCAGGGTCGGGATGGTGGATACAGGACAGCGAGACGATGCAGGACAGAGCCAGATGGCGGACAAGGTGACGAGGGGGGGGGGGGAAGGGAGGGAGACACCGTCAAATGCTCGTCTGGCACTTCAATGCATGCGCGCTAGAAGCCACTGTGTGAAAACCAGCAGCTTACATGATAAATTTAGTTGATGAGTGCAGCGGCGTGCAGCGAATATGTATTACTGGGCATTAACCATTGGTGCATCCTTATGAAATGTTGCGCTCGAAAGAGAGCGTCCAAAGAAGCTCCATTGGTATGCACAGGACATGGATGGGGTGGTGTATGGACATCGTTACCGGGGCGGATTATTAGGCAACATGCACACTGCATGACAACTTACATCCCATGGTATGATGTACACCTCTGTCATTATCATAATGAGCAGCCCTGCACGCTCCGTAATGGCAAACGAATGGTGAAAATAAGATGGATGCGCTGCATACACTAGAAGAAGCCGGCTGTCCTGTCAGCGCCCGCCAACAAAGTATCCATTGACAGGCTTATAAAGTCCAGGAGGACACGCTACACCGCGTCTCCACAGTCCGGGGCTTACACCGGCCCGATGCCCATACCCTGACGACGATGGGCCTTAAGGCAGGGAACACCACGATGGGCGGGGATCATCAATTGTCCGGCGAAACATTGACTAAGCGGCATCGTCTTCGCGCGTTAAAATCTCCGGCCATTAATTTGTATTCATTTCCCTTTCCCTACTTGTATAAAGGTGGGCTTGAGTAACCAGGAACCGGCTGTGGCCGACCCATGATAGCGTGTCCGTCTGTCGCAATGGCTGGCCGCGTCTGCAGCGGCGGGGATGGACGGTGATGCGGCGTCGCAGTCTCCGTCCCGTCCCGCCCCGCTGGCCGGCAGGGCGGCCCCAGTGACTGGCAGGGCGGCCCTAGTGACCGGCAGGGCGGCCCCAGTGACCGGTCTGAGAGACGGGACGACGGAAGATGTCCCCGCCGTGTCGACAGTGGACAGTAGCCCACCTCACGCTGACATATGCAACGCTGCAAGGCCAAACTTTCCTCTAATTTGCATCAAACGCACCAAAGACGTCTGGTGAATGGGAAGCATCTCCTGCAATACAAATGACCGTATTTTGAAACTGAGTTGGTAAAGTTATTTAAAGTACATATCGTGATGTGAGCTTACTTGCCAAATTAAGTTTGAACAGATATATTGTCTAAAACTTAGCCATTAGACTTATTATCACTTGTCTTTCTCTCTGGTAAACATCAACCTGTATCAGTTGATGGAAGCTACATTCCGTTCGATGAAAGCTACATAACGGAATAATTTTTCACCTCCATTATTGCCGATAATGATTCGATCTTTGGTTGCAAATACAGGCACTCGGATTCGTTCCTATTTTTTAGCTGCACAACTGCAGCTGGAGATTTCGAATTAAATTGTGTGTCATCTGGCTGGAAAACAAAATGCATGGATTAATAAAAGGAAGTCTTTGCATAGTCAATGCCATCTGATGGCCATGGGCTTTACCGTTAATTGCCAATGAGTCAACCTAAAAGATGAGCGAGATTTCAGATTAGACTATGCTCCTGATCGGGATCCCGGATGTATGATTTGTTCATTGTCCGAGAGCACAGTTCACCAGGTACCGTGAGATCAGCCCGTCCCCGATCTCAGACCACCCTGGACTGATGACGTCACGCCGCCGGACGGCCAGCACCACCGGGCTGACACTCGGGGAGCTCGTGTCTCATAAACCGACCGAGTATGACCCAGCAGTGGAGCAGCAAGTCCCAAACGAAGGCCACGCTAACTGGTGTGGGATCCAAGGATAAACGCATGCCTTTAGTCCAGAGACATGCATGAGGGTTCGCGATATTACTGTCCTAAACGCTCAACTTCGGTAATTATGTGCTTAAGAAGATGCATGCAGTCATTCATTACTTTAATGCTAGTCGGGCTATAACCTGATTTTGCATGGGCAAACAAGGCTAGTAGGAACCGACAAGTGTTAAATTGCCACACGCAGGAGCGGCGAGTAAGGCTTCGCAGCGTGTGCCCAGCGGCAATATGTCTTATCTGACCGGTGATTTAATCGCGGGCCATGATGTGGTTAATTCCTCATCTCCGCCTGCGTGGTTGCGTAACTCCCACGCTGCTTCGATGCGCATGCCAGCCGAATGGTAATCTACAACGTCTCCCGCCGAACCAACGCAAAACGGAAACCGACGTAAGCGGCTGTGTTTCGCCACCCATCTGCGGTTACACATACTCTGTCGGACGGACACCTGCGTGACCCTATCCGCCAAAACGTCATGCCACCCATTCCAGCTGCGAGGAGCCTCCACCGCACGGCAGGGGGATGCCAGCGATGAGCACCTCTCCACTGCACGGCAAGGGCCTCACGACTAATGTGTGGACATCTGTCGGCTGCTGAGTATCGGGAAGACTCCTTGACTGCTCACGGGCTGCCTTATCCGATGAGATGTGCCGATGGCGCGCGTGCAGGAGCCGTCTCGCCGTCACCGGACAGGAGCCGGTTCCCCTCCCACTGGGGCCCGGGGACGGGGCCAGGGACGGGGCCTAGGGAGCGGTGACGTGTCGTGAATCACCACCGTCCGGGACCCGGAGGAGTCCCAGCAGGCGTCCCGACCTCGGGGAGGGGACGGGGGCCGGTTCCGCCAGGCACCGTCTGACTCCACGGCCGTTACCTCGCCATGGTGAGGTAACGGCCCAGTCTGGTGCACCAGTCTGATTGGTGCCGGACCGTTCGGACCACCGCTGCACGGCGCCGATCGACAGCCGTCCTCTCACGGAGATGGCGGCCGAATTCCGCCGCCCCCACGGCATGACTGATCGCAAGAGGACGGTTTTCCGAATGTCACGCTTATTAGTGGTCATGAATGATAAAATCGGCTCTGGGCCGCCTAATCGACAGGTGAGGGGTGAAGTTCTCCGCCCCCACACCTCCGTCGCCAGGGAACGAAGGCAGTGGACCCATCAGTGGGCCTTCAGTGTCAGTGAAGGCATCCCACCTCAGAACACAGGTCCGGGAGGAGCAGCCGTCACAACTTAACACACAGTCTCATGATGAAGAGCCGTCACACCTAGGACTCCGTCAGAGGAGGTGTGTGTGTGTGTGTGTGTTGCCGAGGAGCGGCCGCCACCCAGTGAAAGTGCCTGCAAGAAGTCTGAAGGAGTGTCGTGATGTCAACCCGCACCTCTTTGGCAGCCACCCACACACTCACGCCATTCTCTGCTGGAGTCGCATTAAGCAATGGTTGGGGGTCACGCTGAGGTTAGGCGGAAGTCTCGACATATTGTGCATAAAGTTATCCAAACGGCAAACGAGAGGAGCTGAGTGTATTCAACCGAAGCCGGACTTCAATGCCAACATGTGTGGAACACAAATTTTAGCGTTCTTTAAAATTGAAACGAAAAGCATTTCTACATGATGCGACTTTTGGTAACAATGTCGATCCAACTGTTGGTTTAAGCAAAACATATATATAAATAACAACAAATAATAATAATAGCATATATATAAATGAGTGTGCTCTGCACATCCACCGATAAATCTCAAGTATCTATCCCGAGCCGTGGCCGGGTGTGTCGGGACGTCCCCGAGGGCTCCATGCCCCCACAGCGCGCCGGGTCGGGTCAGAGCGGCCGTCACGGTCCGTCACGGCACCGTCACGGCCCGTGACGCTCCCACGTCGTCAGTGTCACACTGCAGGTGTCGGTGTGACACGCCGGTGACGAAACGTGACGGTGGGTGCCGCCTGCCCCCGGGCCCGCCGGCCGACCCTGCTTGATCGCCTCGCTGTGGTTAACGCCCGGTGTAGTGCGAGCCCGCTGCCGGACTTAATGAGGCACCAGATATGCAGATATGTGCATTATGTCGCATTTACGCGATGTTGACAGCCCTAAACAGACGTAGGTGTGGAACTCAGATGGCCCTCAGGGATTTGCGTGGAAAAAGCTGCATTGTGTGGAACAGTTGAAATTGCGAGTTATGCAAGAACAGATGTTTTTGGAACCCTCTTGAGATTGCGAGAAGACGGCTTGGATACCTTGTCGGCGGCCATCATGTTACAACATACATAAAGTACGTGCACCAATGCCGCCCACGCGTACTGTGCAGGTATGTCCATAATCAACCGAGGGACCCCACTCACAATTCGTCCGATCTAAGAAACATAATCAGCGTTAAATTACCGGTCCCACAGAATGCCAACAGCAACAAATGGTTACTGTGTAGACAGCTAATAATTTTTAAGTCATTGGTGTAAGGGAAAATGAACGGCGAGCGAAGATCACTTTTATGAAATGAATCATAAGCAGCACTTACGAGCTTACTTCTGGGCATCGGCGATGTAGCTGAAAATAATTTATGTGCGTCCTGCACTCGGATACCCGGCTCCTGAAGTAAATTAATTAGTATTGGTTACTTTTGAACATTCCCGTAGAATGCAGTGTAATCCACTGCAATTGACAGCAGTTATGTTACTAGACCATGCATATGCAGTACTAAAACACGCCTCAAGCGTTGCAAATAAACGGTAATGCCGCTCGTTTAACAGATATTACTGCATGGCTCGTAGTGCTCTAAACATAACCTGTTGTTACATAATTTCTTTCGACATTAAATATAACTAAATCTCTAGCACCAAGTTCTTCCAAATACAAAATAGAAATACGTTGTTGTTTTTTTATTTTCATATTACAATGATAACTCTACAAAAGGAAATAACTTTCAAAACATTGGGATTTCAAAGTTGAAATACAAACAAATGCTGAGTTTCTTTTCATCCCTTCTCACAGAGCTGTTGGCAAAAACTAGAAACCAGAATCATGAAGATTACGCTACAGTACATCCTGTTCCGAGTCATTTGCTAAACTGCGATACTGTATGGAAACCCATGTACTGCGCCCGCCATTTGTCGCTCGCTTCACCGGCTCGCTTTACCGGCTCGCTTTACCGGCTCGCTCGCTTTACCGGCGGCGACGTTACGAGTTAACGCTTCACCGCGACGCTATGGGAGACGGCGGTGTGCGAAACTCGCCTAACCACACTGTGGTGGCACGGGACTCGGCGGTACCGGCGCTCGTCAGCAAGGCTTGACCGACTCGCCAGCGAAACCCGGTTTTTAGCCTGTCACCCAGTCTCTCCGTGTGTCGCGTGCCACCGTCGCTCAGGCTGCTGCATGTTAACAGCAGGTCAGATTTATTCCACTTCTGGCGGCCGACGATGCCGCAATTTGGCTTTGTTCGCTCCCGTTTCGTCGCGAGTTTCTCTCGTAATTAAGATGTCTGGTCCAAAATAACTGCCTACAGTTCACCTGTGCAATATACATTGCAGCTGGTATTGTCCGGAGCGCAGAGGGGCGGCGAGAAACCGCGCACTTCATGCACGGCGGCTGGGCGGAACCGGGACGCGGCACGCAACTGAAACAAGACAGTGCGAAGGAAAGCCTTCCACCGTGGCGGTCTGCAGCCCGACAAACGAGCGGCGACTATAGGAAATAGCACACATCCGCTGACACAGCCATTTCGCCCGAGGGAGAGAGGGAGAAGTGACATCGCTAAGGCAGGCACAGCCCGGTGACGTCATGAGGGCGGAACAGTGTCCGATGACGTCACCTGAGCTCCCCGGAGCGTGACGTCACCGGAGTCGGAGCCGGATGGGCCGCGGGCCAGGGCTGACCTGTGACCTCCCTGGCCTCCAGTGCGGTCGGGCTGGCATCAGTCAGACAGGTTGAGTCTGAGATACCGCTCCCTGGTCCCGCTCCCGGCGTCCTCGGACTCCGGCTCACCGGCTGAGTCTGAGATACCGCTCCCTGGTCCCGCTCTCGGCGTCCTCGGACTCCGGCTCACCGGCTCCCCGCGGTACCGGATCTGAGTCACAGTGGACCTGCGTCCCTTCCACTGAACGGCCGGTGGTAAAAACTGCCCTCTGTTACCGCCTGCCGGGACCGCCGCCACAGCTGGCCGACCAGCACCATGGCTCGGCGGCTGACGGGGCTGTGGTCAGGACCGCCCCCCGACCTTGCTCGTCTGACTGCCCGACCAAGGTCGGCTCATCGATAACGCATCCACCTGGTGTCGGCCGGAGGGCAGAGATGCCGGGCTCCGGCGGTGAGAGATAAACGGCGGAGGGCCAGACGAGGACCTCCCTTTCTCTCCCCGACGTCCCTCTCAGCCGCCCCGCAGCTTCCGCTCCTGGGCCGGGCCGGAGCTGGGGCCGGGCTGGGACGGGGCGGTCCGACGGCTCCGAAGGCCGCCGACCGTACCATCCGGCGCCTCCCGTCAGAGCGCGCTCCCCGTGCCCGCTGATGATCACCAGTACCACACGCGGCCTCGGACGGGGCCAGGTGTGAGGCCGGAGCCGAACCCTCCGGTGGACCACCGACAACACTCAGCCACCGCTCCGAGCCCAGTCGGAACTCGGCCCTCAGTCGGCCCTCAGTCGGCCCTCAGACGGCCCTCAGACGGCCCTCAGACGGACCTCAGACGGCCCTCAGACGGACCTCAGACGGACTTCAGACGGCCCTCAGTCGGGCCTGAGATGGCCCTCAGACGGACCTCAGACGGACCTCAGTCGGCCTCCAGTGAGACCTCGATTGCTACCACATAATCCCATGGTGGAAATAATTGGAGAGCCATCACCGCCCCATGGACACGATCTCCGCATCGTGAAGTGCTGATTAGACTATTGTGGCACGGTTAATGAGGTCACTGGTGGGAAGAGAGAATAAGACTCCACCGAGAACTGTGATGTAATATTTCAACAGCGGATCAGTGAGAATGTGAATAGAATATCGCTCCATTCGTAAATAGGACAATGGCAGTTTGATGCAGTGGCTACTGCATGTTGCCAATCAATGAAACGGGCAGCGGATGGTAATAGTTAGCAGCAAAGCTAATTGACGTCCCTTTTCAAGCGTCCGCATTCGACATGGATCAGGGAGAACTTGCATGACTTGAAATTAATTGTCTCGTTTTTAATGAGACACTTCATTTCTGATGCTAATTGTTTCGCTCTGCTACTGAAGTTCAAGAAGAAATAGTCGGATCTACACCCTTGTTTCGTCAATCGTAAAGTGGTTCGTAAAAATGCACCTACTCGAAGTCCGCCAATAGGTAACAATAACCTTGCTACCTCGGCCAATAGTACTTCACCAATTCGTAAAGGATAAGCAGAGTTGTGCAATCTGTTGATGAATGGAGGCCTTCTTTGCTTTTCACAAGTAAACATAGCTGATTGCCTTGCAACGTTAATGTGTTGACGAGCTTATGCCAGCTTCGCGAGATGCATAATTTTGATCGGGAAATAGGAGATTGTTTAAAGCGTCGACACCTTGCCATCGAACTAGGCTTTAGAATTTAGAAGGTCAAGGATTCGTCACATCGCCATTTATTGAATGTCAAACTGTTGTTTGTAATTATTTCGTGATTATCGTGCGCAATCACAAACCGTGACAATGACAATCGTGAATCGCTGTAAATCCATCACCAAACACCTCCCATGAATAAAACAAGCCTATTCGATCACCCAGCCATCACCAAAGGTCAGCGATCATTATAACCACATAATGGACGGATGCGCCCGGAACCGCTGTGTACTCACGTGAATCCGGGCTTGATGTCCTTGCTGCTGAACACGGGGTCGCTGATGACCACGTTCTCGTGGAACGCTGGCAGGCGGGTGTCGAAGCCGCGCAGGTGGGACGAGCGCGTGATGAGGCCGTTCTCCTGCTGGAACTCGAAGCCGGTCACCCGGCCGCCGCCGAAGAAGCTGTTGGAGCTAGAGCCGAAACCGCGGCCTGAGCTCTCCGACCGGCCGGAGCCCGAGCTGCCCTGGGAGGAGGAGGACGGGGAGGAGGAGGAGGAGGAAAAGGAGGAGGAAGAGGAAGGAGGCTTTTGGACAGAGTGTTGCTGCTGCTGTGCTCGAGAGGACTCCTGCAGCCGGGTTCGGCCGGAGTCCTGGTGCTGAAGCCGGACGGATCCCTGCTGCTGGTTATGGAAGAACGTCTGGTCGGCCTGCTGGACAGTGTTACTCGCCGGCCACTCGGTAGTCTGAGGGAAGGTCCGCGGTCGGACGGTGGTCGTGGTGGCCGGGGTGGCCGGGCTGGTGGCCACGGAGTGCACCAGAGTGCTCGCCTCCGTAGCCGCGGTGCCGAATGAGAAGGAGCCGGAGCTGAAGCCAGGTGCCGGGTGTACCAAACTGTGGGTGAACGTCGACACAGATCCGCCGGACGAGCCTGCTGATCCGAAGGAGTTCTGTGCCTGCTGGCCAGGCTGTGACCCGAAGAACCGAGCGGCTTCAGTGAGTACGGCCGGCGCGCGTGCCGGATTGGAGGTGGGTCCACTACCGAATGAGGTTGTGAACGGCCTCGCTGTCGGGAAGGCGGAGCTAGGCGTGGTGGCCTGCAGACCACCGACACGGAAATCAGGACCGGAGCTCGGAGGGCTGGTCAGGCCAGTGCCGAAGCTGAAGGCACCGTTCGGGGAGATGCGCACGTTGTTGTCTGTGTTGGTGTTGAAGGTGGGCGCGGGGTGACGGGTGCTGAATGAGATGGGACGGAAACCGCCTGAGGTGGCGACCGGCTGTGAACCGAACCTCCGGTCGTCGGAGACGGTTGTGGGGTTCCTGAAGCCGAAGGTGGTGGTCGCGGTCTTCGCCGTAGTGGGCCTGAAAGTGGGCCGTGCGGTGGCGGGGATGCTATTGAAGGCAGAAACGCCACCAGAAACGCTGCTGCTGCTGGCGGTGTTCGTTCCGAAGGAGAAGCTGCCGAAGCTGGGTCGCCCCGATCCTGCGCCCCGGGAGCCGGTAGTGAAGAACGTCGCCGGCTCCGGGGCAGACGTCGGTCGGAAGTCACTGTCTCCGATCGTGTTACTGAGCAGCGTGGGCGACGCGGGCGTGGACTGGCCGAAGCCCTTGCTTCCGAAGCTGCCTCCGAAGAACTGGGCTGAGACGTCTGGGCTGGTTGGGTTGATCGCGGACGGGACGGGTCGGGGAGTGACTCCGAAGCGAGTGGCCGCTCCCGAGCCGAGTCGGAAGCTGCCGGAGGACGTCACAGGCTGGAATCCAGCAAACGTGGTCACAGAGGCAGCCGTGGGGAACGGCGTCCCGGCTACAGGTCCGAAGGTGAACGATCCCTGGCCTCGTGAAGGCGCTTCACTCTCAAGACTGTTGGTTGACGTGGGGCCATCCGCCCCGAACGTCTGCTCTGTCGTCGAGCCTCTTCCGGCGTCGATGACGGCGGCGTATGTGGTGATGGTGGCAGCGGTGGTGGCCGGCGTGCGTGTGGTGACGGCGTTGGCAGCGGCGTTGGCTGAGGGGCGGCGACGACGGGCGAACTGGCGGCGGGAGGTGCCCCTGCTGGAGCTGCTGGTCCCGCTCCTGGTGGCGGCACTGCTGTTGCTGGACACCGTCTGACGACCGGAGCCCCGCGCACGACCTCTGCCGGAGCCGCGGGAGGCGCCCTGACGGCTGCGGGTCCGCGTGAAGGTGGAGCTGCCACGTGCTGAGCCGCGAGCCGAGCCGCGGGATACCGGCCTGCGGACGCCCTGGGCCGGAGCCGTTCCCTCGCTAGATCTCACTCCGTTCACGGCTGGGGAAGACTCAACCTCGTTAACAGAGCTGTCCTCATGGAGGCCTGAGCCAGATGACGCCTGAGAGGTGGATATCACTGTACCACCAGAGGATGAAGAAGACGAAGACGAAGCAGAAGAGGAAGAAGAAGAAGCTGAAGAAGTACCTGTTGATTCTCCTGTCGCTGAGGAGGTCACTCTAGTGAACGTAACCCCAGTGCTTCCTTCTCTTACTGACTTCTCGGTATCATCCTCACCCTCCGAGTCGTCCACCTCGTTTTCGCCCAGCGGGAACGGATCGAACGGGCTGCTCGTGCTGATGATCACCGTGGGAGAGGTGGTGGGGTCGGCGGTGGCCGCCTCGGTCGTGACCGAGGGAGCCTGCGTCACCACTCGGCGTCTGCTGGAGAACTGGCGCCTGAAACTGCTTCCTCTGCCGCGACCACCCGGCTGACGGAAGATCTTCTTCTGTCTTCTCAGAACTAAGGGACGCTGGGTGGTGGTGGTGCTGACAGATTCGGTAGAAGCCTCAGTTGATTCAGATGGCTTCTGAGCAGTTCCCTCCGACTTTTCCAGCTCCTTCTCCTCGGTTTCATTGTCATTATCAGCAGGATGGATGATCTTCCTGATCTTCTTCACCCGACGGCCCTTGAAGCGCCTTCTTGAGGGCCGAGCCTGCTTCTTCAGTACCTCCACCTGGTGCTGCAGCGATAGAGTGCTGGTACCGCTCGCCTTCGACGTGGTCCGGAGCCGAGCCGGACGCGCAGTAGTGGGGACTCGGGCTTCAGTCGTCTCAATGACCTTCTCCACCTCAGGCACGGTAACCTCCACCGCCTGGACGCGGGTGGGCTGGCGTCGCCTGACGGCCGTCCGCGTCCTCTGCGGCTGTCTCTGCGGCTGTCGTTTGGCCGCCACCGGCGCCGCCGGGGTCCGCCGTGTGCTCTCCTTGGAAACGGAGACGGTGCCGAAGCCATCGTCGATGTCGTTGGCGCCCAGAGCCGGTAGGGGTGTGGCCTGACGCCGGCGGGTGGCGCCCGGTCGGCCGGCGGGCCGGGGTCGGCCGGCGGGGCGACCCGACCCCGGCCGCGGAGTGGTGCCACGCGTAGGCAGGAAGCCCAGGTCCTGACCCTCCAGGAACGGTGACGGCGTGTAGCGGCGGGAGCCGCGAGACTGGCCGTGCGCGACGGCCGCGGCACAAATAACTGAAACAGGGAGAGCATTGCGATTACATCATGCACAGAACTCACCGCATTTATTTGGCCTATTTGAATGACGCGAGTAGGTACTTTAATCCAAGTGGTTCAACCGATATAATAAAATAAAATAAATGTATACAAATCTACCAGAATACTATGCTATAGATAGGCATACTTGTAATTAAACAAAGCCGATTATGGATTATGAAAGGATGAGAGATTAGTACGATGCGTGTAAATGCATTGCCTCGTCTTACCCTATGTGTTCAATAAAACCAACATCCCTTACGGTTGTTCTAACCAGCATTCGCATTAACCACAAATGCAGTCAGCCTATGCACCAAGCAGCCATAACTCACCTCCGCACGAGCAGAACATGATCGTATGCAGAATGGAACAGGCGGCTAATTAATGGCGTGAACAATGCCCGTTAAATGGTTTGCGTTTCGCTTGATCTTGACGTCTCACCGTCTTAAAATGACGAATGGCGAGAGAGTTTTAGTTGACCACACTCCCCACCATAACTGCATACGGTCGGTTTACGCTCTCTTGCCATTCGTGAATTGCCACTTGGCTTGAGACAACCATAATAGGGAAAGTGTTCAGCATCAACGGGCTGGCTCATGCAGATTTTCAGGAGACGTGTAATACGGTGTTCCCCAAGGAGACCGGCCATACACAAGCATTTTCCGCGTGGAGCGAAATAAACATTCCAAAATTGTGGCGTATTTTGGAAGGGTTTGGGCAAAACAATAATGTTGAAAGCTTACAATGACGTTGACAAGATGTTGTTAATATTTGTGTAAATTTCCAAACAAATCCTTTTATTCATTTGTATTTCATTGAATCTGAAATATGACCAATACCAACTTTTCCTCATCGCTTTTTTGTTCGAATTCGTGAGTGAACGCACCTCTGTTGGCGCCGAATACAGCGTTCAGTCATCGCTTCCATCACAGGATGGTTCTCAAAAGTGTGCCTATTGTCCAGTCCAGTCACTTCTATGCAACCGCTCTATCGCATTCCTCAACTTCTAGAGAGAGTCTAGCTTCTGTTGGAGAGACAACCGCTGCTGCCAGGACGTTCCAGATGACCACTCGTACTAATCGATGAAGATACACCGCTCCGAACTCGGCTTTTAGGAAACGATCCTTGTTCTACTGCATGACGAAAGCATTCAAGGACAGCTCCTCAAAAGAACGTAGCAGCTGCTACTTCACGAGTGTGGCGTAGGCCATCGAATACATTGAATCATTTGGCTCTCCAGGAAGGAAATGTTTGTGAGAGATATTTGACGACGACTTCCTGTTCTATTCTGCAGGAAGTGTTCTTCAATGAGACTTGTAAACGATTCTTAGTGAATCGATTAAAAATTAAGGATAATTTTTGTTTTCGAAAAATCACATGGGAATCAGTTCTTACGAAAACTTCAAGTTGAATCATGGGTCGAATCAATGCCACTGGGTAATGGTAAGATCACCAAATGAATAAATTCAAACTGATTCAAGTTCCTTGTGAGTTATGACTGCTGACTGGGTAGGTATAGATTATAGCGTAAAAGTCCGAACTTCTGAGTTGCTTTAAATGTTGGGACTTTTTGTTGGTATATTATCGATGCAGTACGTCAGTATCGTCTACATCTTGAATAGTATGAGTACTGAACTGAACACTCCAATAAACATAAGAGCAGCTCTGAACGCCGAAGGTTTGACTGCAAGCTGAAGGGTGCCGATTCAAATGCATTGAAAGGAGGTCGCCACAGCTGCGCGAAAAAAAATCGACTGCGAATTCGCCCATGTATTTGATAGGCGTGTGCACTACACACGCCTATCATACAGGCGTATATAGGCGTGTGCAGGCATCCGCATCCACTTTGCTCAGCTGCACGAAGACTGAATCCGCCTTTCTTTACAGTACGATGGATACATGGTTTGGCACCTCTCCCTCTCCCTCTGCAGCTTGCCTTCAATGTAATCACGTAAGCATTTAACTGGTGCCTCAAGCTGTAGGGCAACTACATTGTTGTTACTCAATCATGGATGCCAAAGGCCAAGCTGTTGTTAATTCAGGAAAGTAATGCAACTATTATCTTCACTGCATTCTTATCTCTGGTACTAGAGTGGATACAACATAACTAAACAGCTGTGGGCCACGCCAAGGAGTAGTGAACCACAACATTATCGTCATTATCAATAACAATATCAAAATAATTTATCGTTAGTTGCCAGTGAATCAGCATCAGGTTTGACTAGTTGAATCATTCTGCTACGCTGTGAATCACAGGTGAATCGATTCACTTTACGCTGAATAGTGCTGTAAATAAGAATCGAATAATTTTGGTTTCACTGGAATCACTGATAAATAGTCAATAGATGCTTTGCCAATGAATCGTTTGCAAGTCTGACTTAAATGCCTATCCTTTAGAGTTTAGAAATATCAATGTGCTTGAAAAGATGGGAAGTAATATACAGCTTGTTCGCAAATGAGGTGATCGTGATTTTTATTTGCGTGACGCTCCCAGAGCGGCTCACACGATTCCGCAGATGCCAGACATAATAATCTGCAACGGGTGCGGCACGTGTGGTGGATAGCACTTTTGTTCATGGCAATTACAAATAAACAAAACTATGGGGGAAATGTTCCAACATAATTAATAATCGAATGCACATGGAAAAAACAAAACAGAGTAGCAGTTCGTGTCGTGAGACGTTCAGGTAATTCATATTTTAATTAGTTTTGGTTTCCCTTCTTAGTATTAATTTTTTATTCATTTCATTTACAATGGCAGTGACAGCTCTTTAAATTTTTAACACGCGTGTGGGATTAAGTCGACGATTTATAAGAACCTCACTAAATGTGATTATGAATACAAAAGCGTGTAAAAACTCAGAGCTGCGTGGTCCCATAATACCTATCCACCATTTCAGTCAGTACAAATTGGTTTAAGAGTATAAATTATGCCATCGCAAAGCTTTTTGGGCATTTTAGCAGTCTCATGCCTTCTTCAAGAGGTTTTGCAAGCGTTAAAATTGCTTTGTAAAACGCTATCATGTTCTTATCCGCCAATAGGTACCCAAGTAATGAAATTGGAAGGTAAAGCATCTCATTATGTAATTGTAATTGCTCATGTATGCTTACAATATTTACCATATTTCTTGGGTGTTTAAGAAATAAGATGAGGAGAGTTGTTTGTTTGTAGGCTTAAAAGTAGAACCCACCCTGCAAGTTTGCATGTACACAAATATTGTATTTATGTGAACGTGTCAGTATTTGCTGAATTGTATAGATATTTTGTGTCACATAATAATTTAATTCACACATATGCAGATTCGAAAAAAATGTCGCATTTTAAAACTGTTACGTTCATCACTAAGATATTGAGTTTATATCTTCCCAAGATTAATGCAACATAAATATAATTATAATTCCTCGTTTGTCGTTCTCAACAGCCTCCTACCACAGAGCTGTACTCACCGACGAGCAATATCCTCCGCATGTCTGAGCTCAAGTGGGGCCGACCACAGTCACTTGAACACTCGGGGAGACGGCCGACCGCCGCGCCGTATATGAAACCTCGGTATCAGCCGGCAACAGCGTGCACCGCAGCAGCCGCGGCGCGCAAACTAATGCGCCGGCGCAGTGCACCTGGGACCGCCAAGTGAGAGTGGTTTATAGCTCAAGCGGTTTGTGGTTTGGTGACAGGCGTGTCTGTGAATGATAGATTGTGTCAGACAATTAATGTTTGAGTTTGTTCTGCCGGCCACTTGTCTGTGTGAAATTCTCAGCAAATTGTGCGATATTATGTCGAACACCAGTGTTGCAATATTAGCCTTACGAGGCTTGCTTCGCAGCTGCATTGAATGAATGAATAGTCCTTCGAAAAAATATTTTGAATCTAGAATTGAAATCGTTGATCAACAACAGTAAAAATAGTCTATTGTACTTTTTAATCATAGCCATTTACGAGAAGACATGTACATTCATGAAGATGGGTCATATAAAATGTTCCCTCGGGTATTTTTGATTAAGTTTAAATCACTTTCTAAAACACACCGTGATAAAAGTAAATTAAGCAATTTACGGACGAAGGTATTTGGGAAATCGAATAACAACAAAGGAATAAACAAACAAGCATATCACATTTGAACAGTAGAACTTGTTTCAAAACTTTATGATTACACATAATAATTCCAAGTAGATAAACTTTACTGTATTTTAGAGCATGTAAATGATGTAACATAAAATACGTCAATTTCGCTTTGTGCATGCATAAATTTGATATTAAGGAAAATGTACATTCTTTCAATTGCTTGAGATCTGTTCAGAATTAAGCTCTCTACACACTGCTATGTTTCTTTTATTGAAATAATTACATTATTTTTATTGCGGGTGTTTTTACGACGGACATATGTGTCCTTTAATAAAAACGGAATACGAATTAAATAAAATGGAACGTATGTAAAACAAACCACACAGGTGAACATGTGTACACAATTTGAAGTCGATATCTTCCAGATTGACCGTTCAAAGATCTTTCAAGGGCCAAACACGATCACTTTTCATGGCTTTTCTACGAATTCCGATAATTTTCCGTTTTTTCTTATTTTTATGAAAAACAATGTTCCAAGGTCATTTTCGCATTCTTGACGAAAAACTCACTCAACACCATGTATTTCAGCACATGACCAAAGTAAGCACTTTGACCTTTTTGAACTCGTGATCTCAGATGACCTTGACCTGACCCTTGACTACCGAAGGCTTACAATGGTACTTGGATGTATCAGGGAATATGATTCATGCGAATTTATTGGTTGGTTACGCGTTTACTATCGTTATTTTGCGCGGCAATCTTCCAACCGAAAACGGTCAGCAATTTCACTTTGGCATGACATGTGACCTCATCGGTGACCCCTAGGTCGATATTCCTTCCACCGATATTCCTTCGATTAATTTTCCGGGGCTTTCGAACGCCTTCTGATTTTTTAGATCGGCCCTTTAGTTTCGGAGATCAGGGAGAGGGCAAAAATAGACCCCCATTAAGTCGTAATATACCCCAGCAGGGCGCGGCTTAAAGGGAATGCAAGGGTTTTTTTAAATTTCACATAAAAGCGTATGTAAGTGTGGATATTATAGCTTGATATTTATGATGTATTCTATGAAAAAATTACCTAATTCTGTTTTAAAATAAAGCTAGAATCTGAACATAAAAATTGTAAGTACCTAAAGGTTTGTCCAGTACTAAGCACTAATGCCCTCCTCTAATCACGATGTTTGAAAATGACTTGGATGATTTAAATCCATAACTTTGGCGTTCGCATCGCGAATGACAAAATATTTTCCTTTCTATTTCAACTTCTATTTATCGTTTCAATCCTTAATTAATCTTTCAAATGCTATTTCTAAATAGTTTATCTTTATTTCAATATTGCACACGCAAAGGTCGCTAGACGAGTACCAACCGTCAACAATCCTGAATAAATCTCTAAGACTTTTTAGAGGGAGAGAATTTTAAGGTACGATGGCTAATAAAATGTAATGATAATGCAGTTGTTTCACTTTCAAGCGATTGTGTGTCTTCGTGAGTTTTCTATCTACGTGAATATAATTCGTCTCTTAACTTGCATGAAAACCCGGAGATATCATGAAAATAAGTCACGGGGTTCGACGTGTTTCGAAGAAATACTGGTCTAAAAAGTCTAGCTGAGCAAACAAGTACGTTGAGCGCAAATCTAACTTTCAGATTGTTTTCCGATGCATACAGTAAAGACAGAGCAAAATGACTTAAATTTACAACATAATTTATTGCCCTGTGTCGAAATACATCGTTAACTTAAAAAAGGTGGAAAAACCTTGCATTCCCTTTAAGAACGTAAATACGAACAATACTTTCACAGTAAAGGACAATTTCGAAACTTAGATACGAAAAAGAAAAACTTCAAGTGAAGGTTGCAAATGATTGAAGACGAACTTCTCAAAACTGACTGGATCATTAGAACAGTAGAAATTCGCTCTATCACATCAAATCGTAGTTTTTTGTTGATATGACCTTTAAAACGACTGTCCCGCCTTAAAATGTTTACACCTGTGTTTCAAAACTACAGCACATCCCATTCAAAATAATCATAGTTATCTGATCTTCGAGAAATTGAAGGTTGATTCTGGCACTTTGGGGCATTTCAAAGGCCAGCCCGCTTAACCGTGTGAAATTGACATTTTCACGTCACGTGGATATTTCAATAATTTTCCATCAATAAGGAACTTTCAATAAGTTTAAAGTTAAGTTAACATTAAATTTGAACAACTTTTGAATTAACCCTCGCCCCGCTGGGGGTAAATTTTACCCTCCCTCCCCGGATTTTCGCAATAGCTACAAAACGATGAATGATATCAACGTGGAACTTTAGGCATTTTATCTGGCATCAATTTAACGTCTTCTTAGAAAGTTTCGAAAAAATAAACTGATAATTTTTGGAGAAAATCGCGTTTTAGGACGTCATCTCAGGCCATTTTCGGTAAAAAAATCAGCGAATGTTTTATCGCTCACAAAACGTCGAGTTCTGAAGAAAAATGCAAAAGTAAACCATCAAAAAAAGGAAATTACTTTCTCCTCAAAATGGCTATCTCGGATTTTTAAAGTTTTTTATTTTTGACCCTAAAACTCAAAACTTCAGATTTTTTCTAAAAATGGCCACAAAATCCACACTTTTGATGTTGCTAAAAAACGGAATACATGTGATAGAACTAAATATGGGCAATTGCTATGCCAAATTTCGAATCAACATCTTCATTTTTGACCTTCAAATGGCTCCAATAAATGGCTATATATATATATATATATATATATTAATATGCTATATATTTCCCAGCCCACTAAAACTTTAGAATCTGATGACGTCATTTTTTCTATTGCGTTTTTTGGTTTTCCTAAGCCACTTACGTACAAACAAATGACACCATTGGATTCCTTGAACAAAACTGGATCATAATCGTGTGCTTTTTATTACAGAATATGAATGATAAAATATGCCCTTTTTTACCTGACCTTGGCCTGACCTTGACTTAAAATGGGGCAGATGGTAAAATGACCGTTACCATCGAATTATACGTCTGAAACAACCCATAAAACATGTGTCACATGGCTTTTATGTAATTTGTGCTCATAGTAACCTTTTGTGACCTGACCTTGACGTTGACATTTCCTTAGTAATACTCTAGCGGTGCCTTCCTCTAATAGCTGGAAGTATGTTGGCTGAGTTTGGACTCGCTGCTGTTTATAGTCTGGTCTCTGCAGCCAATAAGTCGAAAACAGGTGGTTTTGACCTTTGACCCGACCTTGACCTGATATTTGACCTTGTTAAGACAAAGTATTCTTTAGGGTCGGCTTATCGATGGTTTTCGTTTGCCTCCTCGCGCGTCCCGCTGCGATCTTTGGTTCGGGAGATAGTACGATAACAGACAAGGTATTTGTTGGAGAGCTGTTTCGACCACGAATTCTGATTCAGGGTCATGGAAAAAAAACTAAAAAAGGTCATCAAAATCTGAAGGAGTGCCATGTAAAATCACACTTTTACTGTATTGCATTGTATGTATTGTATTAATGTCGTAGAGCAATCCACAAGTGGCGTGGTGATTACAGCTCAGAGTCACAGGCGATTCAAGCGATGTCATGCAGGTACAAGTCAAACATTCAACTCCCATTCATATACCATTCACACCAATACACACAGCATCCCCGCAGTTAAAGTCGGTGAGTAGCGTCACGGTTCAGTAGCGCGGCTTTGACAGCGCGGCCAAATCTGGCCGGAGGCAGCTGTACCAGGCCGGCTGGTAGGCCGTTTAGCAGTGCCGGGGCGCGGTAGCCAAACCACCGCTTACCGGTCTCTATTCACGGTCGAGGTAAATAGAACAGATGATTCTGTCGAGTGGATCTCTTCCGGGCCTCACGGTTTTTCACAAATAGAGCTGCCAGTTCTTCAGGTTCACTGCGCTGTATGGCCGTATGCGCGGTGACGAGTGTTTGGTAGTCGGCCATTGTTCGCGGGGACATCCAGCCAAGTAAATATCGCAGGTCGGACACGTGGTCAAACTTACGACGTCCAAATATTGCTTTAGCGGCAAAGTTCAATTTTTTTGGGAGCCGATCAAAACTTTTTTGTTTCCCGTTGCCGTATACTGTGAGACAGTATTGGACCCGCGAGATTACGAGCGCCGTCACAATCGTCCTGATGACACCGTCGGGAAGACTATGACGTACATGGGAAAGACCAATCAAAACACCCACGCACCGGCGGCACAGCTCGGACACCTGAGCTTCCGGGACAGGGTTCTGTCAAAGACAACTCCCAGGTTCACCACCTGCGCGCACGGCTGCAAAGCTGCGTCACGAAACCATACTTTAAAATCAGGCAGTTTACGTAGATTTTGAAGGCTGCTGAAGACCATGAGTTGTGTTTTACCGGCGTTTACTTTTAGACAATTAGCACAAAACCAGTCATTTAGTGACGCAAGTGAAGCCTCCATGGGGGAGATGAGGCCTCTGAGGTCGCCCCTCGGACCGCTCACCAATACCTGAGTGTCGTCGGCGCACTGAAAGACAACTGCGTCGCCTGCGTACAGCGATAGATCGTTGGAGAACAATGTGAAAAGTAATGGACCTAAAGCCGAGCCCTGAAAGACACCCATGGCATTGGGGAGCGGCCGCGACAACACCCTGCATCTGGACCCATCATTCAGAGTCACACTCTGCGTGTGTCCCTGAAGATCGTCTTGTAGTACCTATGTAATAGAGTCCAGGAAAGCCACTTGTGGACGGACTCTAACAATACAATACAATACAAAGATAGGCGGCGAACCAGAAGGTCTCAATACCGTGCATTTTCAGTTTGGTAATCAAAAGTTTTTGATCAATCACGTCAAAGCATTTACTTAAATCGACAGCATTTGAGGCACAAAGGCACAAAGGCAGATTTCAAAGGCACAGCATTGATATTTCCCCTATCAGTGAGTGGGCATGGTATGTCCAGTATGTTTTTCTATACATTTCCCATGTATTATGTATA
>JARFNZ010145494.1:0-18043 GCA_031763405.1 Balanus nubilus
TGTAGTTCTTGTGACGACCTATCTATTGCCGTTTGCTGCTTGTCGCTACGTTGCTTAGTTTCCAAGATCTCTGGGGGTGGTTATCCGCCCCCCCGTGCGAAGTTGGCTCAGACCCCCGCCGGTGCCAGGGTTAAGTTTCTCACATGAAGTCCATGATTAACTATGCAGCAGGTATGTCGGCTTTGGCGGCGATACTTGCCGTTTTTTTTTACTTCGCGTGAACAATATACAGAGTTTTATCACTCAAGCGACGGAAGGATTAACATCGTAGCCGCAAATAATACGGAAGTTGATGTAATATCACGGCATGTTTTTAGTCCCGTAATTTGGTCGGTCGATCTCGCCCGAGGCCGGAATAAGAGGCCTGATTTAATGTTCCTCTTTAATGAGGACCCACTAGGTGCCGGAAGGTGATATCAAGCACCTTCAGCCCTCTGAACCCCGAGGATGACCTGTCAGGTCCGGGGCTCGAGCCGCGGTGCAGTGGAGCCGGCGCGACACTAGCGCCGCTCAGCGGCCGGAGTTGGCAGCTCACGGTGCGGCGGCCGGTCGCCCGGCGAGGCCGGCCGGAGGAGGGCCAGCAGTGTTTGCCGGTCACCGGTCGGGTGGGGTGTCGTCGCCAGCCGCTCTCGCCCTCGGCCAGGTGTCTGCGAGACTAGAGGACTTATTGGGACCTGAGGACTGTGTGAGTGCCGGAACCCCGTGCTGGACTCGAACATTCATTGATCGGTTAGCCGTTCATCGCTGAAGTTTCAACAGCCAGCCGATTGTCGTTGGGGCAGCAGTCAGCAGCTGATTACCATCAGGTGAGCGCTAACTACCGTGTCATGAACGAACGAGCCATTTATTATTGCTATTATTGTGACGCACTCTCGTGACCCTCTGTGTACCGAAGAGTCCGTCCTCGTCGCCGTCGGTCACGACCCCGACTCGACGATGCGCGATGTGCGTGGCGGAGCCAGCTCACGCACACCGTGTTGTGCTGCCGCCGAGCGCCGGGCGCCGATGCAGGTGGGGGTGGGACGGAGGAGAAACCCGGCCCGTGCGTGCGACCGCCGGCTGAAATGGGTCACGCCGTAATGGTGCCGCGGTGCAGTAAAGGACCGCCAAATTATCAATACTACGTCCGGCGGTCTGTCGACGGCGACGGCGACGGCAACGGTGGCGCGGCTGTCGCGGCGGCGGCGGCGGCGGCGGCGACACAGACGAGTAATACAGGTGCCGCCGTCGGTGCTGCTGGTGACGGACGGCCTTATATATCACCAGCGGACGCCAGCTTTACGTCGTTACTGGACTGTGCCACAGCCCGGTGCCGATTCATTGATACCTGACGGGTTGGATCGCGTGAGCAGGTGTTTGTACAACTCTGTAAGACCGAATTCCGGTCTATAATAGACTTTTGTCCTTTTGCGTGTTCTGTGTGTCCTTTGTCTTTTGTGATCGTATACTGCTGCCATTGTTACCACTGAACGTATTCTTGGTGCTTAAAATGCGTCAAATGGACCTATTTAGTCATAGTTCCGTTTTTCCTTTTGTACGCGCATATACTCAGGCATTCTTTCATACCTGTTTGCTGCGACTACTTACACACATATTCGCATTCCCGCGTGCCCACTGTCCCTGGCGCAGTGGCCATAATCCGATTTGGCGACGGCCTCTCCATCGGCCTGTTTTGCGTAACAGCATTGTTGGAAGACGGCGTGTTTTGCTGCGTATTCCCGTGACACCGGCCGTGTTTCTCGACGGCGTCGGCCGGCTGCCGGTCGCAGGCGGGTCGAGTGGGCAGTGGGCACTGAATGGGGCGTCGAGTCCTCGAGAGCGGGCCGCGCCGGGCTGGGCCGCGCCTGCACTGATGCTCTGATTGGCGGTAATTTACGACACTGGCCGGCTGCAAACTCAGCCCGCTGCCGTGACAGGAGCGGCTACGTCGCGAGGCCTGGCTCGCGTCTCTCCGCCGACCTGTGCACCGCGCGGGTGAGAGAGGCCTCGTGTCGGCGAGTGTCGGCGTGTGTCGCTGTGGCGTGGTGTGCTCCTGTCACCGACAGACCGCCTCCGTCACCAGCAGACCACCGGCAGCTGTGGTGCTGGCGTCACAAGGCCGGTCCTCGGCGCCAGTCCTCTCCCCGGCCTGCACGTGAGATGGTAGGACGTGTAGGCAGCGAGGCCGCGCGTGGGCCGTCCTCCTGAACGGCCTCGCAGGACCATGACTAAACCGGCGACGTGTGGCACCTGCCGCAGGTAGGAGGGACCACTTCCCGCGCCTGGTGGCGTTTAGACCGAGCCGGCCCGGCTGTGCTGCCCTGCAGAGCCGCACCAGGCAGTCACATACGAGCTCCAGTCACCGCTGACTGGGCCGCTGTCCGGCTTGTCTGCGCGGCTGTCTGGGATGCTGTCTGACCCCGGCGCGGGGTGTCTCGCCGCCTCGGTGTCACTGTAAATAGACTGAGGCGCGGCTAGGGCCGTAAACCTGTCCCCTGTCACGGGACAGGACGCTCGGGCGTCCACCCCCCGCGCAGAGGATCATGGCGCTGGAGACGGAGTGGCGCAATCGGGCCGTGGTGACGCCATGCTACCGATCGGGAGGGGCATGATAACCAGTGGCAACACTCCTCAGGATGCTCTACTTGTGTGCAGGGTCGGACGGTGGTACGGGGTGATAGAGATCAGAACTGTGCCGCTGCTCTACTGGGCAGGATCTGGGCTATAGGACTGTCGGCGGACGTCCCTGCTGCAGATGGTCTTGTGTACTCCGCACCTACTGGGGCGGCGGGCGCGTCCGCTCCTGTGGGCCTTCTCTCCCCCGCTGCTGTTTGGACGTCTTTGCCCGGCCCCGCTGCTGTGGGACGTCAGAGGGGAGCTGAACGGCTGTCTCCGGCCGGTGGCGGCTGCTTGTTTGCCTAATGGTCGCTGCCGGGTCGGGGTTCAGCCGCCATGTGACGGTTCTCGCCATCACACGTCACACGTATGACGGCTGACGTGTGACACGTGATACGACTGACGTGTTGACGTCCATGACTGCACGACAGCTGCCACCATGCTCCATCTTCACGCCGTCTTTTCTCTGTCTTGTCCTGCTTTCCCTCCGCCCCACTTCCCTCCTCTCCCTCTCTCCCCTCTCCCCCCTCCCCTCCCCCCCCCCTCCGGCCCAGGGAGACGCGGGCCGCGGGGCATGGGAAGGTCGACCCTCTGGGGGACTGGTGCAGCTGAGGTGTCTTGTTACCGCGGCCTGCGACGTCGCACGGCTCCCCCGGTAGCTCCGCCCGCGCGACATACACGTAAACAGCGCACCACACGGCCGGCCAGGCTACCGAGGCTGTGCTGCTCGACGCTGCTCGCTCGGTACTTGCTCCGCACAAGCAACGAGCGAGCGGCGCTCACCGTGGCTGTTTTTCTGGCGCTGAAGGCGTCCAACCGGCGCGGCAGGGGCGGTGTGCACCATTTGCAGCGCGCGCCGCGGCGTGTTGGCGTGTTGTCGGCCGGGTGGCGGATCGCCGGTGCTCAGTCTGGTGTTGACGGTTGACAGAACAGTCACCCCGCCCCCGGCCCACCCCCTTCCGCCCCCACCTCCCCCGACCGAGCTGAGCTGGAGCTGTCACGAACGCCGCGAACTTTGGGCTCAGCTGGTCCGGGCTTACAGCGGAGCTGGCCTACTTTAGCACCTGTCGTACACCCGCACCTAAAATGATTGATTTCTCTCCCGGGGGAAATGCCATCGCGAACTTGAGCAAACGATCGATACAGTTTCGGCTGGAGCATTTATCCAAAAGCACGACGTCGTGTTGTAGTGCGTCGTTTCGCTCACGGCTGGAAGCGGTGCCGTCCGCTAACAATCCACCACGACACGGGGACAGAGGTGTCGTGAGTGTGACAGGAGGAGAGCTGCCGCTAACGACCTGTGTCGACGACTTGGGCCGTGCCGGCCGAGCCCGCCCCTCATTAGGAAGCACGGCAGTGTCGACGTCACGCCACGCCTCACACTCGCAGGGCCCGCCGAGCCGTCCGCACCTGACGGCGAGTGAGCCGGGCGGTCGGCCGCGCGGTATAATGATCAATTTATTTGTGATATGTTCGGTTCTTCCGTAATGTCAAGATGTCAGTAATGGTAATATGCCAGTAGTGGTGATATGCCAGTAATGGTGAAATGTATGCAGTGGTGAGACGGTGATCCATAATTTTAAGACGACTTTCAGTAATGGTGAGACGCTTGTTAGCGTATGAGATGGTTGAGCTGAGATGGTGAGACGTTTGCGCGTAATGGTGACACGGTTCTTGTTTTGTTATTTTCACAAGGCAACTTCAGTCACCAAACGGCGAGGGAATTACCCTACTCACTCGGCCGCCGACCCCCACAACGTAGCTGTGAAACCCACAACAGCACGCTACTCCATGGTCGTTCATAATGGCCGCATTACTGCCAGTAGCGGCGGAAACGGTGCACGTTAAACTGCGAGAGTTCCAACTTAAATGGCTCAACAAGCGGCCGATTGACGGCGTCCACAATGGTCCGACGATATTTATGCAGGCAGGAACAAGGGCGTATGGCTGTTGGTAATGGCTGAGCCATGTCCGTGTCCTTGTCATACACGAGTCATGCGCTGCCAGTACACTGCGGTCTGTGTTGAGGGTCGGTGCTCCCGATGAATGAAACACCAGCGTCATATCAAAGCAACTCCGGCCGGCTGGCATTGTTGTGTTGGGGTGTTCATTGAGTAACGGGACGGCAGGCTGGCTGACTGCCGGTCTGTTTGTCTGTCTGTTTGTCTATCTGTCGTCTGACTATCTCTCTGACTATCTATCTGTCTGGCTGCCTGGCCGGACAATTCACTGGCTGACTTATCGAGTTGCACGGTGACTCGGATACTACCCGGTAGTGACCAACGCCAGCTATGCCAGCTATGTCGTCCTCCCCGCATCTGGCTGGCGGCCACGCGCCCCTCTGTTCCGACCGCTGGCTCGCCCGTCTGTCCGTCAGTGGCCGTGCGCTTCCTGATCGGTGATCGGCCCGGCCGTCTGCCGGCTTGTCCGTCCGTCGGTCCGTCTGACCTGTCAGATCTGACCGTCTGACCTGATCCGGCCGTCTGACGCCCGTCCGCCGCCTGTCCGTCTGTTTACTCGCTGTGTCGCGTCCGGTGGTTGTGTGTGACAGATTTGCGATCACAGAGTGACACGCGTCTGATCTGTGCTTATTGAGTGACGCACGACTGATCTGCGCTCATTGAGTGACACGCGCATTTGCCGGGATTATGATTGGACGGATGTGTCGCCGAGGCTGCTCGTCAGCCCCGGCATCACCACGTCTGCAGCCAGGCTCTGCAAAAACCCTGTCGATATCAATCTGAACATGCCCTGGGGAAGATCGGTCACGTGACATGTGAAGGCTAACGGTCACATGATGATATGGACACACCACTAGAACAGGCGGTCACGTAGCAGAGGCGGCGATTTTGACTGAATCGCTTCAAGCGAGGGAGGGGGGGGGGGGGGGGTGAGTCCCTGAGGGGTTCAAGGGTCCTGTCTGAGTTCTGTGAGGCAGCTTGTAATGTGTATCGACTTGGAGCTGCCAGTGGTTAGTGGTCTGAATGGATTTCGCCTCAGCTGACCGACCACAATGAGTCATTGCGGCAAAATCCTCATGTCCGAACAACATCTGAGCAATCCTGGTCCGCGGCGGCAGAGCCGTTTTCGCCACCACAGCCAGACCACAGTGGAGACCATTCCGCAGCCTTACTTACCAGATTGGGTCGGCTCAGAGGCGTTTTGGGAATTCGGTGGCCTATCCGAGAAGCGACAGAATGTCTGAAATGCCGCCTAATGCAGTGTCATTCAGTCACATTCCGGGGGTGTCGCTCGCTGGCTCCGGGCCAGCGAGCCGCGCCGCTAATTGTATTCACAGGGAAACGCTGCATATCTGAACATTGAATGCAGTCATACGTACAATTTTCACTCACAGCTGACTTTAACTCATGCATACATTCCGACTACCGTCTCGAAGCTGGTGTCGTTCTACCTGATTTCCGCAGCGGTTGCCGTCTGTCCCAAGATGCTGTCCAATTGTCCGTCATTCATGTCCTGGCGTTGCAGTCCTCGGCTTCTGATGTCCTGGTATTGGCCCAGTCCGTCCCCCGTGCCCTTGTCCCCGTGTGTTCGCTGTCTCCCCGTGTGTTCGCCTTCTCCCCGTGTGGTCGCCTTCTCCCCGTGTGGTCGCCTTGTCCCCGTGTGTTCGCTGTCTCCCCGTGTGTTCGCCTTCTCCCCGTGTGGTCGCCTTGTCCCCGTGTGTTCGCCTTGTCCCCGTGTGTTCGCTGTCTCCCCGTGTGTCCGCCTAGTCCCCGTGTGTTCGCCGTCTCCCCGTGTGCGGCCCCGGTCCATTTGTGGTCCGGTCTTGTGTCGGTTCGGCCACAGCACACGATACGACCGTCGTCCCGCGGGGATACACGCTGCAGCCTATGGGCCTCTGATCCTGCTGATCCCAGAGGATCCTCCACTCCGAGCTTCCACGGCAGACGCCGACCTCAAACGTAGGCCTGTTGGTGGCAGGGATTCTGAAGCTCTTCAGGCTTTTGTTTATTCCATTTGACGGAAGTTAGCCACCACTGGTCAGCACTGAGTGTCAAGCACTGAAGGTTTAACATTCCGAGGCCAGAGATGATGTTTTCGGCGAATTTTGGAGAAAAAGGAGATAGTTTTGCTAAGAATATGTTACAATCAGCTGACCACGGATCATTCTGCAGCCAGTGACAACCTGATGAGAGCCGTCAGGTGAAGCTGACCTGCCTGGGACCTACATATCGCTGGTCGACCTTCGTCTTTCTCGCCCGTCTGAGATTTTTCCTCGGCTCTTTTCTGAGGTTCCGATCCTAACCGAGGTGGCGCTTGGAGTATTGAGCGCTGGCTCACGCTGGCTATCAAATCCACCTGAATGGGAAACGGGTGGGTAATGCTGATAAATGCGCTAGCTGATTGCCACTGGAGCCGTTTTCCATTTTAAACGTCAATTATCATGATAGCGCCATTGTTATTCTGGCGATTTGGATAAATATGGCCATTATTGCGCCGTATTTCAGCTTCGCTGAGAATGAATGTCTTCCGGCGAGCCCTACCAGGTGAAATAACAATCCCGAAATGTGCATGATAAATGCATTCTAAACGTGACAGTGTTTGTGAATTAGCGTCTAATTTTCGTATTAGCGGCTGTTCACATTCAACGTTATCGGAATACATTACTGATTCATTTTGCGATCCCTTTATGCGGCCATTATCGTTGATATTATTTACGATTCCTCCGTGTATGATCTTATGCTAACATCACGTTATCGGCGAGCATGTTCGCCGGGCCCAACTGTGTGCTTTAGAGCTTAAGGAGATCTGTTCTTCTGACACAATCTGATAAGGTTATTTAGGTTATTTCTGCATTTATTTATGACCGTCCTCCTGTGACGGAGATAAACCGGAGAGGCTGGTAAATGTGTCATTTTTGTGTCGGTCGTAGGCGACAACTGACAGCCGCAATGATCGCAGAACATTCTTCGTCGTGACCTCTGTCCTTGCCCGGGCCCAATCGGAGTCGCAGAGTATATCGCGGAGTTTTTCCTACCGTCTGAATCATGCAGCTACCCGATGCTCCGTACGTTAGCCCACTACAGAAAGCAAATGATAAGAGACAGACGGCCACTCCCTGAGTTCCGGTTGCCTTTAGCCTTCTGTCCTCTAAACGAGCATATTTGCAGGAGGTGCCGCTGTAGCTCGCCGTACTCCGTTCTCTGTCCGTATAGCCACCGCATATGTTGTCAATTCTCACCCAGACGAGACGAGGGTGCTAACTGCTAACGTCGCGTGAGAGACGATATTAGCTGCGCCGTCTGGGGTCGTCTCTGTTTGACAGCGAGCCCGCGTTGCGCTGTTCATATTGGAACCAGGTCGATTCTGAGCACCTCTTCTTGTCATACACGCGTTTCACGGCCGAATATCGTGCTGTGTTTCAGTTTGTGCCATTATTTGCTATTGCTGAATACTCGGACGACAGTCTGTCGCCTGGGTGTGATATTTGTCAGTTGCTCGTTAGACTTCGGGCGATCGTCCTTAGCAATGGGGGGTGTGGCAGCAGCACTAACGACTGGCCTATATGCCACTGCTGTGCCACACCAAGCAGTCCGGCTGCCCGTTCGTGACGGGTATTCAGAGCGGACACTCCCGCTGTTTGCACTCGGAGTACATCGGTCCTGTCATCGGATGACCATATGTGACCCATTTATTGGGTCACGACGTGCTTATATCATAGCCAATGCCACTAGTCGTGTTGAATGAAAAATCACTCGGCAACGTATTTGTACTCCTGCATTAAAATCAATCCATACAAAAGCAAGGTTGCCAATGCTCCATTATTTCCTCAATCTAAACGCGTGCGCTCAGGGCACTCGCGTACGCCTCCCTCTCATTCTGGTCACCCTCCCCCACCTGAACTTCCCTGTACTCCCTCTCGCGCACATCTGCCTAGTTCCTCAGCGCCGCCTCTCATTGAAATACAGCGGCGCGCCTGTTTGCACTGCGGCGGACCGGTTATCACGGCTCGCCGTTCCGCGAACGGCTGTGTACTGTACAGTTATCGGCGAGCCATCTCCGAGCCCCGCGCCCGCTGCCTGCCGCGGCGCTGGTGAAGGCGCCGCGCTGATGCCGTCAGCGCGAAGACACGTCCCACACCGTCGTCCGGGCGATGGACTGAGGCGCTCTCTGACGGTTTAGCGAGATGTCGACGACGGATCGCGACGGAGCGCGGCCGCCTTATCACTGTAGCGGCGCCGGGCCGGTGCAGGGCGGCTGCAAGTGCAGAGTGCCTGCACAGTGGAATGCACACGCTGGATGCGGGCACTCGGCGGAGCTGTGAATACCGGCAGAACGGCAAGGCTTGGAGGCGGCCAGTCAAACGGTCACGTTCGCCGTCTCACCTAAACCGTGAAAGAGAATCCAAGGCCTGTGTCTCTGTCGAGAAGGCGGCGTTGCGTTAGCACATTCAGACACTTTCACACTGTGCCAATCGGGTCAAGAGATAGAGACATTCAGTGGGTGGGAGTCGGCTCCAGTCGGAATGAGGCATAACTGATGATGACCTGTCATCCTGCCGGCGTCCAAGAACCAACAGCGCCGCCCGGCGGTGATGACGCTGCAGTGGCGGACAGCGGCCTCCTGTTCACTGGTGACGCGCTGCACGGTCGCAGGCACACCAGAAGCTGCGCTGTCACGCCGCTCAATGCAGAGGGCATTGTTTGCAGACAGGCTCCGGCGGCGGCCCTGCCCGGCGTGCTGCAGACGGCATCACTTATCAGCCATCTCTGACGCTCCTCACGCCACCCCAGGTGCTCTGAAGTCACAGCCGGACGGAATGCAACTATCGGTGGCCCGCTGAACAGAGGCCGACTGGAGCACCCCTGAGCGGCTCCGCTGGGATCCACTGTATCCTCCGTGTCCGCCGGGTCGGCCGGGTCGGTCGGATCCGGGACTCTACCTCCCCGGCCCGCGGCGGCGACCAATATTCGCCGGCCAGCCGACTCGCGCAGATCCTATCTCACCACTGAAAGTCAAATCGTGGCCGCGATGTGTGCATAAATAGCGGCTCATGACCTAAACGGCAGCGCCAAAGGTCCACCGCCGACGTCCCGCCGGCCCGGGCGTAGTTTATCGTTCCCAGAGACGATCGCCCGCTGCTAGCCGGCGCCGTGAACAGGTGAATTGGCCTGCCGTGCTGGCGCCCCCACCGGTACGCGGCTGCACCCTGCCGAGCCGTCCTCCGCAGTCTGCAGCCGGCACCGGACGGCGGATTTGTGGCGCTTATGTCATCGTGCTGCCGCTTTTTTTCGCGCGGCAGTCGGACGCGCGGCACTGCTAGGTGGCTGCGGTCACCTCAGTGATGGCCCGTTGCGTGTCGCCAGTTGCGGGCCATTTATCACGGTAGATTTTGCCGCTTTTCCTGCCGGCCGTGTGTGCTGCCGGTGCGCCATCCGTCAATGTCTGGCCGGCAGTAGCGGGCCGTCAATCTGTGTCAGCTCCTCGCACGGACGCCTGTCGGGTGTGACTGTTGTCAGTCCGTGCTACAGAGCCCAGGCCGGCTTTCACGGGTGTACATAGCTCATCGGATCAGTCAATGCGAGCGGACACCAACAAGCAGTACACACGGCGCAGCCGGGCGTGTTTGAATGCGTGTTTGTATGAGCGGCTTGCTCACCAGATGGTGTTGCTTGTCGGTGCGTTCGACCAGTGGCGCTGTCCGTTTCCATTTCGAACGGATCGGGCGACATTCGGAGAAAGCCAGCCGGCAGGCCGACTGGAGCTGCTCTGGACTGTATCCAGGGTGACTTCATTCATTCATGGGGAGTATCCAGCTCTGAAGGTGGAGTGCGGAGTGGTGTTTCAGCGTGAAGCCTGCCGGACATTGCAGCTGTCACGGCAGACGCCGCCCCGCCGAGCGTCGAGCTGGGCTGAGGGCGGGGATGTAGCCAGGTCGTAAAGACGGGCGGCACTCTGCGCAGCCCCCGACTGAGAGTGCTGAGTGCCGTCCCCCGTGCACCCGACCAGACGGACCATTTGGTCTGACGTCCTTCGAAGAGCCGCGCCTCCCTCAATTCTACGGTTGTGTTGAAATAGTTCTTTCTGGAAATGCATTGAGTCAGACACGATCTGAGACGGCTTCTCCAACCACAAATGCGCTCAGTAAAACCGCACGTTTAGTGCACAGCGATTCCTTGACCCCATCAGCTCCGGATAACCGATAAACTACACCCCTTCGACCCTCGTTATCCATTCTCCTCGGCGTACTTCACCCCATCCCTGTCTTCGTCCCCGCCGGCGGAGCGCGCGCCAACTGAACCGGTCGAGGCGAGTCGGTCGAGCCGGCCGCGCAGGCCGCGAATAAACACGCTAGGAATCCGACCGACAGATTTACGGTGTGTCCTGAGCGTCGTGTATTCAGCTAGGATGATGTGCTCCTGTTTATGGCGCCCTTAATCAGCCGTCGGACAGCCGCGACAGCTCGGGGCGCCCGGGGCGCCAGGGCCGATAGAGCCTGGGGCGCCCCGGGTGCCACTTCGCGTTGCCGCGAGCCGCCGACACGAGCTGTCCCGGGCGCCAGGCGACCTGATCGAGGACCACTGAAGCCTCGGTCCCAGTTGTCTGCAGTTCTCGCCGTCTCCCCTCATGTTGAGTCACACGCTCAGCAGTAAGCCGCGCGACCCTCTCGCACTCAATTAATGCTCCCCGAGTTCCAAGATTCGCCCGGGTGCCGTTCTTTTATTCACCGGATTAATTCCAGATTGGAGTGAGATTCCTGCGCGACAGGCAAGGCGGGGGAGTCGCGCCGGCTCGGGCGGCGGCGCCGCTCGCCAGCGAAGGCCGCCGACCGAACGACCGCGCAGCGCCGCGTATAAAAAGGTGCGGCCGGCGCGCGGAGACAGCCGCGTCCCTGATGGAGCGATAGAGGTCCGAACGCGGCGGACACCGCGCGTCAAGCTAGCCTGGCCTAGAGGGTGCCGGACAGTGTGTGTTCTGTTCGGTGTGCAGCATGCAGACAGGCTGGCAGGCGTCGAGCGAGGCGGCCAAGATAAAGTCGGCGGCGGCGGAAGGCGGGCAGCAACCGTCAGTTGCCGCCTCGCCGCCCCGTCAGTCATCAGGAGGGCGTGACGTCACTCGGGCGTCATCAGTCTCACGTGCAGCGGCGCGGCGGCTTTACCCGATCCGTCATCGGCGCCCGCCGCCGCCTCCTCGGCGGTTCGGTTCGTTTGGTTATCCGTCAGAAGGCGGCGGCGATCCCATCCACATTCGCCCTCGCTCTCCCGCCTCCCACGTCGACTCGCTGCCGCAGCCCGGAGCTCTTCGGATGGAGTCGGTTGTGAATAATATCAATGCAGTATTTTCCCCGTCAGATTCAACTGTTATGATTTGGCTTGGATTGAAGTGGCAGGATTATTTTAGGGCGAGTATGTCTCATGTTGAATCGAGAAACGGTGTTGACTTATGGCCACATTAGATTTATGTATTTTAAACGTATACATTATAAATACTCTTTCAATCAGCAGTTCACAGAGAACGGCGAAGTTGAGTTTGATTGGCACACTTGGTCATTAGTGGATTAACTCTGCCTTGCGGTAAATAGTACCATATCGTCTTCCCTGCCTGTTCCTTCTCATCAACACCCTCGTACCTCGACTGCAAACGTTTTCTCCACAGACTTAATTAAGTAGGTCCTAATTAGGAAGAGGGTGTCTGGGAGCGATAACCCAGGTCTGTTATGTCACTGTTGGCATATAACGGCAAAGATTACGAGGCAGTTTAATTTGCGAACAACTGCGTGACGTCCCGGGCGTGCGGTGCCACCACGTGCAACGCTAACTGGGGCTCGTGCCACGCAGCTCACAAACAATACGGGGACCTGCCCTTGCCCATTTGCTGGCCGCTCGTCTGGGAGTCATGCACCAGGGAACAAGGCGTAGCACGTTCCTCGAAAACACGCAGCTTTTGAGTACTCGGGGCTGGGAGTAATGCCCCAAGAAAGAAGGAAACGCAGCCTGTGGGTGCTATGGGTGGTTGTACGAAGTGTAATGTACACAGTGGAGTGTACGGAGCGGAGTTTATGTGAGTTCACTGCACGGTCTGTGGTTCACGGAGTGTATTCCAGCACGGAGTGTGGTCCGTGCATGGAGTGAAGGCCCGGAGTTGGTCACGAAGTGGAGCGGCGGGGTGCACAGGTCAGCGGGCACGGAGCTCATTTGACGACCGGTCGTATACGGCCGAGCCCCCCGAGAGCACCGGCTGTCGCTGATCAGAGCGATGCACTGTCTGAACCGGAACTGGCCGGGAGCGCATCACTGTTTGTTTATGACATGCCGCGGCGACAGCGGCGGTTACGACTGTGCAGGGGGCCGGCGATTTACGAGCACAGAGGGACCTTGCTCTCCGCCGCGATGAAGGGATATTGATGCCCCCCGCTGCAGCCCGCTTGTGGTAATCGCTCTGGTAATGAGACTGCGAACATCACGTGCAGGCTCACATTCGGACCAGGCAATCTTCACATCGGCGGTCATTAACATGCTTTCGTACCCTGCATCTGATGCCGACCCTCCATATGCCATCAGAGCATGTATTTTGGGATGGCTCCGGGAAACGCTGAAACGGCCGGGTCTGTAAGTCGATCAGCCACACTGGGTGGTTATGTTCAAGAAGCCGCACTTGCAGACCAGCTCATTGAGAGGCATGGTTCTGAAAATTGACTTGTTCGGGCTCAAACTGCCGGCGGCGGAGTAATTACTCGGCCGGTTTAGAGCGGCTCTCCGTTATCGCCTTGTATCAGACAAACGTCGGAGTTTGGCGCTCGCTGCATGCGGGCGGCGCCACTGATCGGCCGACACCACCGCCGGCAATATCCCGATCGCATGCCGGCGGCGCATCGCGGCCGCCCGGACGGCGGCTGCATGTCACCAGCGGCGCGGAACGCTCGTGAACCGCCTCACGCGACGCTCCACCCCCGACCTCAGCCGGCCGCGCTCTGCTGGGCCGCACTCTGCTGGGCCGCGCTGTGCTGGGCCGCGCTCTGCTGGTCCGCGCTCTGCTGGTCCGCGCTCTGCTGGGCCGCGCTGTGCTGGGCCGCGCTCTGCTGGGCCGCGCTGGTCGGACGCGCTCTGCTGGACCGCGCTGGTCAGCCGCGCTGGTCGGGCCGGTCGGGCAGGGCTGGCAGTTTGTTTTTCGTGTGTCGGCGGGTGGGAGGCGGGCCGGCAGGGAGCGCCGTCCCCTGATCAGGAGATCTTGTCCGGCTGGCAGTGGCCAGGTACAGGCGGGATTGATGGTGGCAGGGTGCGCGGACGGAGGCTCCCCCGCTGGGCGGGACGCCCGCGGTCGGCGGGGGGCGCCCTCCCGCCCTCCCGGCCGGGTCGCGAGACGTTAGTCCACATACCTGCTGCATACGCCCGAGACTGGGGAGCCTGTTCGTACAGGAACCACGGGAACCAGCCCGGGGAGTACAGGAACCACGGGAACCAGCCCGGGGAGTACAGGGAACCACGGGAACCAGCCCGGGGAGGACAGGAACCACGGGAACCAGCCCGGGGAGGACAGGGAACCCGGTATAGTCCTTATGGGCCAGGCAGGAACCAGGGAACCAGCTCGTGTTGGAGGTTATACACAGAGCCGACGGATCGGGTCAATACAGCCCGACGTTTGTCCGAACAGACTAGAGATAAGGAAGACATGTTGTCTGACATGGTGTACCACTTGCAACACTGATGGCCCGACGGGCGACTACTGGTATTTCTTTAGGAGCTCAGATCCGTCAATACTCATTAGATAGATCAAACGACTATCGACTTGACCTCGCCAGTATTTATCTAGGCAAGCATGATGGACGATGGTAGTGGAGCGTGGAGATAGTAACGCTATTCAAAGGAATCACGGTCATGATGCATGATGGGTAGATTGCAAGCTCTATCTTTGCGGTCCCCGAGGCAGAAATGCAGTCCGTCTCCGGTTCCCACGCTCGGTCAGATCGAGCCGTCACTGCTGGCGACCGTATCGGCCATCTAAGGCAGGCGCACCATCCTATCTTGCCTCGGAAAAAGCCCGCTGCTGTGACGGGCGGGATTGAACGGGCGGGCCGACGCGACGGGCGGACGAACGGCTGGCGGACGGGCGGGGAGACGGGCAAACAGACGGGCGGAGAGACGGACGGCCAGGCGGAAGAGGTACGGAGATATCGGTACGGACCCGGGGATCGGAGCGGCGGGCACGGCTGCGTCGGTGACGTGTCCGCCCAGTAAAAACCGCCTCCCGGGACAGAGATGAACGGCAAGGTTCAGCTAACAATGCAGCCCCCGGTAAAAAGGGGCACCGCAGGTGGCGTCGGGCGCGGCCGGCCGGCGATGGCCATCGTTACCCGGCCACACGCTGGCTCCGCCGGTTTAACGAGCCACACCGGGTCGGGGAGCTCTCGTTCGGTGCCGCTCGTGGCTAGGGTTCGGTCGGCAACGCCCCTAGGAAACCATGGGAACTGGAGCAGGCTGGGAAAACAGCCGAATGAGATGAAAGTGAATTGTGTTGAAAGGGACTCGGCGGAAACGACTGAATACATTTCACTGGCATACCTGCTTTAGATTTTCACTCGGAATGCTATTTTAAATGAGTGGCCGTTTTCGAAGCAAAGTTTGGGCACTGTCTTTTGCTACAGTGTTGACTGGTGAGCCATGCCCTGGCCAGTATTAGCTGATCAAATGGCCAGGTTGTTGCCGATTAGACATTCAGTAGACAGCTGGTGGGAATTAGCATTTTATTCATAAGCTCTCATGAAAATTTATTGTATTTTACATGCGGCAGTAGCAAATCTTTGTAGCGGAATGCAAAGGACCTGACGACGCAGTGCGTTCAAATGTGCTTTCACCGGCAATGTATCATTGCGGACGAAAATGGAGGAAGTTCACTTCCAGACCACCTCGTTACTTATATAATTATCTCAGCAGCTCAGTGCTGTTTTCAAGACGTTACATTAATCTCAACGATCCTCCAAACTCATTTCTATTGTTTTTTATGTGCCTAAGACCTCTCTTAAATTCGCCAAAACGTATTTATTTTAGTAATTACGACACTCGCTAATATAAGCATTGTTAGCTGCTTAGACTGTCATCCCACTAGCATTATTAACTAACTCGTTTTCTGTGTAATGTCTATCCGACTTGTGAGGAAGTTAGTACCCACTGTTCCGTGTGCGTTTTAGGCGACTGATGTCGAACAGGAAATCACCTGTGATTTTACTAACAACACGCTCCAAGCTGGCACTTGGCGGCAGAAGTATCTAGTCTATCTCTCACGAAATCGTTATCGAAATGCGAGTCAGCTGTCACATTACGCATACACGACGCAGTTGAGAGCGATGTGCGATGTCGCGGCTTTCCAGACAGGCACTTTATCAGCAGGACTGTGTACGAATTAAGCCGGGCCGCCGGTGTGTGCTGATCCGCTTAGGCGCGGCATAAGCGGTTTTGTCGCGCCAGCGCCGGCAATGGCGGGCGTTAGGGTGTGCGGTCGAACGCGGGCCGTGGGGTGGCCCAAAGTCAGAGGTGATATGGACTGGCACGCGACTTCTGACCGTTTCTGGCTAGGACGTTCCGTTCCTGTGTATATGTACGAGCAGTGGTGGTTTACGGTAGACGGTGGGGGTTTTGGGCTGTGCAGGATCTAGAAGCGTGACACATTCCGCTATAATCGTTAGAAATATGACATCACATAGCAGTGTGACTTCAATCAGGCGTGCGAGGTACCGTACGAACTTATTCGTGTGCACTAACAGGAATTATTTGCGACAATGTATTTATGTTCACGAACATGACTTGTGCCGGCTGTGTACTAACTACCCCGCTTATTACAAAGTGCGCGGGCCTTACATCGTTGATTTCCTTGTGCTCGACAGGGGCGTCACTGGTGATGCATTGAAGAGCCTCTGACCTGTGACTGACCTGGGCCGGTCATGGGCGGGCTCCGTGTGACCCCGGTGACCCCGGCGACCCCGGCGACCTGCGGTGCCGTCTGTCTGCTGCTGCTCGTACTGCTGGCAGGCCCGTCAGCCGCCATCAAAGGTAACGCCTCCTCTGATGCTACTGCTGCTAATGCTGCTACTGCCGCTGCTACTGCTACTACTGCTAGCGTGTAATACTGTAGTGCCTTTTGGTAGTGCCTTTTGGAGTCGGGCGGTTTAACGGCGGTTAAAACCGCGGTTACGGCCGCTTAAGGTTGCGTTTTCCGCTCAAAGTCACGGTTACGGTTGGTTGCGGTTGCAGGGTTTATGGTTACGGTTGTTTGCGGTTTATATGGTTTTGTTCCGCGGTTAAATTTCAAAAGGCTAGCTAATATTTTCACAACGATTGACGGCGACATTATTATAATACTTTATCTGTTGTTTTTTTTATATCATTCTCACATACAACTTAGACTTTCTCCTGTCCTAAATATACTTCTTAACCTCCCAATGGTACATTTGGCTACAGGCGGTTAGAAATTGCACTTGTGCGGTTTCGGGCGATTACGGGAGGTTACGGGTTTGACCCTTACGGTTACGGGCGGTTGCGGATTCAAGCCCCACGGCTACGGGCGGTTGCGGTGCATTTTTTTAACCTTGTACACCTCTAGGTACACGGTCCAAAGTGCATTTTGAAAATTGTCACTTGCAGGCATTGCCATAGTCCCTATAAAAAAAGACAAAAATATTGTGGCTTCCGATTCCATTCATTTACATTGAAGGCAACGTAATTATTTTGAACGTGTGCCTTTTGAAGGAAAAATACGCTTTTCCTTCAACACAGGCCACAGCTGACGACCGACGGTATACGATAATAAGATCTACGTCAGATCTATAATAAGATCTAAGATCTTTATCCCGTGGTACCACAGTCCGCTAAATTCGGGCGAATTTTCACGGCTCAGCAAAAACTGGGACCGACACGTGTAAACAATTGCATGGCTGGTGCGCAAGTGCCCAAAGCGTGCACCCGGATTGCGCAAACATTTACTAAGACGCCGTGCCATTCCACGCTACCGCGTGTTAAGAGCTACGCTCCACCACTCCGTTTAGTGTTTACATAACACTTCTGAGCTGGGAGTCTCAGTCAGCTAGTGCTGAGCTACCGGCTGTCATAAGCAGAGCTTCTGGTGCGGACGGCGCTCGCGGGGCTCAGATCGCGGGAGGTCGGCCCCGTTATAAACACACCTTCACGGAGCTCAGACGGGCTCTGTGGAGTGTGACGTCTACAGGAGGTGAAGAAGAGGCGGTTGGCGGTCCTGTCCGCACTCGGCACAAGGCCACACTCTTCTCCTATGTGTCTGAGACGGCGGGACCGCCGCGGCCTGGGAGGCGCTGCGTCCAACGGCTTTTGAGACTGGAGAGTCGCGCCCCAGTCAGTACACAGAGCCTCCGTCCCTGCCGCCCGCCTTCAATAGCCGACCGAGCCGATCGCGCCGGGACCGTCTTCATAAAGCGTCGGAGCTGCGACGTGCGTCACAAAGGTGTGAATAGCGCCCGGGGGGG
>JARFNZ010145495.1:0-10210 GCA_031763405.1 Balanus nubilus
CGAGGAGAAACCCAAATCCTTTAGAATTGTGATGGTACCTTGAGCGATTTTCCCCCACCTCAGCCCCCTCCCCAACTTGTTTGGAGAAGCTACACCCCTGTCAGTATCGGTTAAGTTCACGGAATATACCAAATGATTGAGGATAAGTTGTATCATTCATTATCTATATTCATTATCTATCAAATCATTCACCTATTAGTGATAATCTTTCACATTCGATCCATCGCGTTCCTATTATACTGATTGTATATTTAGGTTTTATTGGGGGTTTAGGGCGTGTCCGCTCTGTCGGCCACCCCATGCTCACGTTCCCATTTTCTGCCAGTCGCAATTTGCAGTCGTGAGCCATCGCCACTCCTCTGCAATGTCAGCCCAGAGCTGTCAGCGTATACTCAGCTGACTAATGACCGTTCAGCTGACCCTGACAGCCCCCTCTGTGACAGCCACCCTTTGTGACAGCTCTGTCGACGTCAGCACAGCGCTGCGACAGTCGGCTCGACCGCCCCTCTCCCGCGGCCGCCGCCGTCCGTTAGAGAGCAGGCCAGTTCACATTAGAGCTGACTGAGCCAACAGGTGACGCGATTTCCACACCGCCCCACCCATTACTCCTTCCATTACCGTCGGCGACATCACCCAACACATGACGTCAACAGCTGTCTAGTGACGTCATCAGACCGGAAGGTACTGTCCCCTGCGGTACAGCGACGTGCGGCGTCATATAAATGGTGTGTGTCAATGCTGGGGTGGGCTTTTAATAGCTGGCGTATAACCCTAGGAGTTTGCTCTCCCTGACCTGACATAACCTGCTATAGCTGACCTTAAGTGACCGTATCAGGTCAGGGCAGGCTGGTGTCAGACCGGTTGTCGGACTTGTTTTCTAGGAAACGCGACGCCCAAGGCTGCATGCGAAGCTCCCCTCTCTAAGAAATAATCACATTGAAGTTGAACCCAATGTCGTTTGATGTTGAACAACATTATCCGTTAAGCCACAGGCTGTGGACTATCAAACCGGAGGGTTACAGTGGACGGTGGACGGTGGACGGTGGACGGTCTGACCTCAGGGTGACCCCAGCCACCGACCCATCTGTCTCGTGACACGCCATATCATCAGCGGGACAGCGGCACCGACTGGTACGAACCGGTTCGGCGGCACGCCAGGTCACGCAACTCGGCTGGTGCCCTCCCCGCCCGCCTTCCGTCCCCCCCCCCCCTCCCCGTCTTCCGCCGCCCCCAGCCCGCGGGCCGCACCCGCCACCCACACTGCCGCTCCAGCAGCTGAGAGACAGCAGACTGGTCTGCGACGTCAGGTCACATACATGACCATCACTGGGCCAGCCCAGCGCGCAGCGGTCCCGCTCCTGTTCTACCCGTGTATGGTTCGGGAGTCCTGCCAGGGCAGCGGTCACACCGCTCGCACCGCTCTGTCTGTTGTCCTGGTGGTCCTGGCCGCAATATAGGTCAGCGCGGCCTGTCCGGCGCGGCGGTCCGCCAGGTGAAAACGCTCCCGGAAACCGCACGCCGCTCGGCTCGGCGCGGCGCGGGGCGCTGTGTGCTGTTAGTTTCCGGTGGGGCGGGGCTGGTGACGCTTCTGTAGGGAGCGGTGGGGAGGGCAGGCGTGATTCACTGTGGCACCGGGTATCAGGAAGGGATCCTAAGATGGCTGGTTGCGTTACCTGACCATGACCCGCTTTTACAGGTGCATAACATATGAACCCTTATCATAAATAGCATCGCGGGGTCATCGCAATAAATGTGCAAACAGTACCGCAATAAATGCGTCGCTGAGTTCCCGTTAATAATAAGATAACATTTGTTTTTGTTGGTTTGGGGATGATCCAAATAGCATTGAGGTGGAAGGTATTGGTTGCAACACGAACACTGAGCAGGTACACAGTTAACTGACAATTACGGTTTTGAAATTGTAATATTTATTTATGCAGCGTATTTTCAGAAGGTTGTTTAATATTGGATCAGTGTGGGCTTAGAATGGCTGTGATAACACGGGTGGGCTATATTTTTAGCCGCAGGGACCCACAGGATCGATGGTAGCGAGACTCTGTAACGATAGTAACAAGAAACGAACGTATCGAGAAGCGATTCCGGGTTGGTGATATGCCACTGTTGACCACTTCGAGATAGCGTCGTTACACAGCAGCGATTCTGACACACAGCACTGGAGCTTTCCGCAGAATAAGGATGATGACAAATGTATATTTGCGCTAAGTAGTACCATCGACCTGTGACCACGGCAGTAGTTCCATCAGCTAGAATAGACATCAGCCTCGTATAGAGCACAGCGCGGAAGTGGCCATTGGATCGGGAGGCGTTCAGCCAGGACCCACTCTATATATTGACACTGACAGTAGAGATCTTGTCTCGCTGACAGCTCGTGATAGCTCCGTCCACCAGCTGGCGCGGCTCAGCGGGGTTTAGCCGGGCTGGGCGGCTGAGCGGGGTTCAGCCGGGCTGGGCGGCTCAGCGGGGTTTAGCCGGGCTGGGCGGCTGAGCGGGGTTCGGCCGGGCTGGGCGGGTCCGGTCCGCTGCGCAGCGCTCGTCCCGCCCATCCCAATATACCGTCCCCTCCATGCGCACGGCTTGACACACGCAGTCGCAAATGAGCCGTCTGGGCCTGCTGTCCGAGCGATTGCGCCGCACGAGCGCACTCCTGACAAATGTCTGGCCAGTGGGGCGGCTAGAACCACCCGTCATTTAAACCCACCCTGGAGAAGGACACCCCCTCAGACGACGACTGGGGCTTCTTGTCTCGTCTCGCCTGATGCCAGTCTACTTAGACTCGTAGTAAGTGCATTGACAGCTTTGAAACGACTACAGAGTAATGAAGTTGGCTTGGACTTTGGGATGAAACTCCAAATCTGGAGGAGGCTGGTTTCATTTTCAAAGTTCATCGAAGTTCCGTTCTTTTTGCAGGAACTCCAACTAACACCATCCGTGACTCAGTCAAATGAAGCTCCGGCGCGTGCTGCCCGGGCCGGGCGCGCGTCGGTCGGCCGCCGGGATCCGTGCGAGGTCAGAGGTCAGGTGAACCGGGCCCGGCACCCCACCCGCCGACCGCCGGCTTACGAGACCAGGAACGATAACCTCCGCCATTGTTTTCTGGAATGGGAGCGGCCCCATCCGATGCGACGAAGATCCACCGATAGTACAGACTAGAGGGTTGTAGGTTGTATGACCTGTGGGATGGTACGGTACGGGGCCTGGTGGTGTATGACTTGTGAGACGGTACGGGGCCTGGCGGTGTATGACTTGTGAGACGGTACGGGGCCTGGCGGTGCATGACTTGTGGGACGGTACGGGGCCTGGCGGTGTATGACTTGTGAGACGGTACGGGGCCTGGCGGTGTATGACTTGTGGGACGGTACGGAGCATGGCGGTGTATGACTTGTGAGACGGTACGGGGCCTGACGGTTGTATGACCTGTAGCCGGCGGCGCAATCGAGACGAAGCCAGCATTTTTGCTGTAACGGGCGCGGTGTGAAAATCTCCCGCTCCCGCAGTGCCGTCGCCGCGCCGCCGCCGTCTTACCGTGCCCTCTGACGCAGCGTGCTCGCTATTTCACCGGAGAGGGTGCAGGGCATGACGGCGGGGGCCCATTCTGCGGGCGTCTCGGTACCGACTGACGGAGATCGGCCGTGATCCGAGACAGATGGGGTCACAGAGATGCGATCCGCCACGCCGCGTGAAACTCCCACCGGGACTGCTGCTATGCCGCGCCGCCAGGCCGGAGAGTATGGCATCATCAGTCATCCCCGGCACTGATGACGTCATCCAGCACCGCGGCTGGCAACCCGACAGCCCCACACCACTCTCGGGAAACCTCTGAGGGAGAGAGAGGGAGACAAGACACATGACGCGGCCACCGGCGCACTTTCCAGACGAGCCGGCAGCAGCAGTGGTGGCGGCGGCGCCGGGCGATGAAAGTGACGCCCATCTGTCGGAGAACAATGAGCGACGCTCCGCCGCCACCCGTCGCTGCTGCCGCCGCCAACGTTGTTACCGTTGCCATGGCGTCGCTTCTGGAGCGGCTGGTGAGGTTTTACAGCCGACCGACGCACCGATGTGGCCGTCGGAGCAGCATGGGTTAATACTTCAGCCGCAAGGGCTCTTCTCAATCAAATCGTTCTACGGGACAAAACACTTGAAGGATGTCCTCCGTAGTCGACATCTCAGCCGACGCGCCTCTGTGTCCACATCGCCGCCAACTTCTTACAGCGCATACAGGCCACCAATACAGCCTGAGCATGGCGTCTCAAGTGATCGAGGCGCCAACGGACGCGAGAACGGCTCCAACGCGGCTCGCACACCATCCATCAAAGCGTTGTCAGCGCGCGAGAATCTAGGAACAGCTGCTCGTCCTGTCGTCCCTGACGGTGACGGTTACGCCAACTGTGGTACTTCCGGTGGCTGTCGGGCGGCGGAGGTCTGTTTTACCCTGTTTTGGTTACTGTTCGCTCCAGTACCGTTGTCCGCAGCCGTCAGTGTTTGGGACGTGTGGCTGCGGGCTACCGTGTGCCAATTGGTTCAATTGGTCATCAGTAGATACCGACCCGCCCCAAAACCGTAATAATACACCAATCAACCGGCGGTGGTTTGACATGTGTGCTGGGCTGTAGACAACGGGTGGGTGTTGTGTGGGAATGTCTGCCGGATGACGGCCGAGTGCTATATTCCATTGGTCAGAGGCAATCAAAACGGTCAAATCGCGGCACAACGTCTTCGCAGTGCAGCGCGATCGCAGTTTTTTTTACCCTGCAAGTTTCCTACAAAAATGTTAACGGGCGACATCATAGGCGACTCTATTTGCTATACATAGCAGTCGCACCCGCGAGACAACGTGGTTACAATTCATAACAATGATCACATAATGATATCAATCAATATCAGCCCAGTTCTAACCACATCATGCAGCCCGTCCCTGCCGGAACTAACGTCACAGCTGTCCGTCCATTCACCACGGGGCGGGGTCACCACATAGCCTCCGGCAATGTAAAGGCCGGGGCCGCCCCATCCGGTCCGTCTGCCACAGGTCACTGGGGCGTGGGGCGGGGGGCAGCGAGGGGCGGCCACACCCTCTCCTGGCAGATTGGATGGCCCAGTCGGCTGGCATGTGGACACTGCATTAATTCCAGCACGACAGCCCTCTCAACGCTGATGGCTGACGGCGACGGGACGGTCAGTCCAGCGCCGCTGCAACAGGGCGCGGTCTGGCGCGGTCCGGTTCGGTCCGGTCCAGTCCGGTCTGGTCTGGTCTGGTCTGGTCTGGTCTGGTCTGGTCTGGTCTGGTCTGGTCTGGTCTGGTCTGGTCTGGTCTGGTCCGGTCCGGTCCGGTCCGGTCCATGCGACACGCCCTGTGTCTGGGCGTCGCTGGCGGTACAAATATAGCCCCGGAGGTGACATGTCGCTGTCCCGTGCAGGGCACTGTCGACATGCGACGTCCACTGAGGTGTCATACCATCCCATACCATACCTCCTCACGGCACCCATATGCAATATCACTCGCCGGTGCCCACGAGAGGCGTCAGAGAGAGGTGTAATTACTGGGGGTTTAATTACATTAGCCAACAGGGTAACACATAGTGGTGCCTTTGATGTTGGCGAGGGCAATGGGCGTGATCGATGTCTTCGAGAAGTATCATCAGTTCAGGATTCTATTACTACAGTGCTGATGGTCGCGATTGCTCTCTAACTCCCGTCTGTCCTCATGGTATCAGCTCTGTCTATCTTCTGATGCCTACATCGTGTAACTGCCATCTTACTGTCCCTATAACCGTATCGTTCGCTGACGTCAAGGGATCCGACACGCTCCGAAAGACCGCAGGAGGATTCAGCTATAAAATATTGTGGCTTTTGAAGTCGAATCTTTCAATGCAACGCCCGTAGGCGTAATGTTTACATAACGCCCATAGGCGTAATGTTAACATAACGCCCATAAGCGTAACGTTAAAAATGAAAAAAGTTGAGGGGCACACGTCCCCCCGTACCCCATATCGCGGAGCCCATGGCTGAGGTCCGCTGTAAGCGTCCACCTATTTGTGTCCATATACTGTGATGTCATTATAAGATATGCAGCATTGGAAAAACACTCGAGTCATTGGAATTTTCCACATTACCCGAGGCGAGGCAACGTCAATGCTATACTATTGGAAACTATGAAACATTGTGTTCAAGCAGCCTTGCAACAAACAAAGACGGTGGCTGGCTCCATTTCACATTAACCTAACATTAAAGGTCAGCCGCTGTGCTCGTGCCACTACAATAGCGTTGCACTGAAGGGCACTGTAACGTCCGCATGACGCTGACCTTTCAGCTTAGATCGCATGGTTCTGGCCAATGTACATAGTTCTGCCTGGGTTTAATTCTTTACTTTGGTCCCGTTTCAGTGCAGTGAGGCATTTATTGCGTCAAGCTCGGTGCCAAAGGCAAACAAAGCCCTGCATTATCACCAGCCAGTGCTGGTAACCCTAACTCGCCATGCCACGGGCCACAGAAATGGACATAGCGTAAGGGTCACGAAACCTGGTCATGGCGACGGCGTTACCAAATGATTGAGAACTGGAGTATCTGGAGGGGTATGTAGGGAATAGATGGAATGTTGACTCTGAGTAATGACTACCTCTGATATCTGAGACTCAGATAAATGTGATTATTACGAGTACCGATTACTTGCATATTTTACCGAGTACCTGCATAATAATCGGATCTGAGCAAACATTGACGAGTGCCGTTCAGAGAGCCAGTCAGAACGGCAAGACACGCACCAGGTAAGACCGGTAGGTATGTAGTGTGTCCAGTCCTGCAGACCGACCACTACTTCGCCTCTCCCCCTCCCCCCCCCCCCCCCTGTGCCAGCCTACTCTGCGCCAGTTGCGGGTGAGTAATCGGTGAGCTTATCATCCAGTGTTACACCACCCCGCCACACCTTCTCCTCCGCCGCACCCCAGCAGCGCACAGGGTAGGCCGCTCCTCCGCCCACACCCTCTGTCCTCAGACCACACCCCCAGCAGCGCACAGGGTAGGCCGCTCCTCCACCCACACCCCCAGCAGCGCACAGGGTAGGCCGCTCCTCCACCCACACCCCCAGCAGCGCACAGGGCAGGTCGCTCCTCCGCCCACACCCTCTGTCCTCAGACCACACCCACAGCAGCGCACAGGGCCTGCCGCGAGGATGGCTGCTCTCCCTCCGCTCTGCACCCTGCACTCGGCTCTGCTCCTCCGCTCTGCACCCTGCTCTCTGCTCTGCTCCTCCGCTCTGCACCCTCCACTCGGCTCTGCTCCTCCGCTCCACTCGTTCCTCACATATCGCCCCCAGAGCGCGCGGTCGGCCGTCTGACCCATATCGCGCCACCCCGGCGAGGTGATCCCGGCGGTACCAGAGGACCCAGCCGACGGCCGCGCCTAGCCCTGCTCCCCCTCCCTCCGGACCTGAGAGGTACCTCTGTGACGGCGTCCCGGACCACACGGCGACACGGGGTGTGCTGCCCAGCCGCCTGCCCGATCAGGGAGGAATGTGCCGCCTGGAATGTGCGGTGAAGAAAGGGCTCTCGGTTGGCGGGAGGGGGAGGGGGAGGGGAGGAAGGTGCCGAGGCAACAGTGATTTGCCCGTCAAGCGCAGAGTTAGTTTTCCTCACAGTCAAAAATAATGAATGGTGGAAATATGACTGATGCAAGCGATCCTAATCTTTGCAACATAAGCATACAACAAGCAAATCGCTGAATGACAGGCGATTGATTGTCCAGTAAAGGCAAAGATCGAGGGCACGAACGAAAACAATCGACACACAAATTAAATCACCGTTAGAATGTGCCTGGGTAGCACAGATCACAAGAACGTAATTGGTTAATAGGTTGAACCAAATTGCACAAATTGCTAACGTGACGACAAAATGTTTCGAAACTTAAACTGACGTGTTTCGAGCTGCATGTTGCTAGATAATAACTAAATTGGCCGCGGTTTGCCCAAACAACCGCTCTGAAGTCCGACCAGGCCATGTATGTTGCGAAATCCTTTGCCGACTGCTCTCTTTGTGGCTCACTGCCAGACCTATGACAAAAGCCTAGTCTGAAACCTCTCGGTCGTAGAGGAGAGCGGTCGTCGCCGTCTTATCTCAACCACTCACACCAAGCGTGGAAACGCCAGTCGCTTTTTTCGCAATCTCTGAGAGCTGGCCGGCCGCCGCCGACCGCACGTCACCAGGTCCGCCGTTTTTCCTGCCGTTTTTCGGCGACCTGGCGTCGCATCAGCTGGCCGGTGGCTGCCATATTTGGTGGTGACCGTGGGAGGGGAACATGGCGGCGGCTCGGCTGACGCCGTGCCGATGGCCGAGCTGCGGTGGCAGCTGCAGAAGGCTGCCGCAGCTCTGACCGAGCCGGGACGTCTGATCCGCTCCACTGCGCTGGGCTGAGCACAGCTGGTGCTCAGACAGCTCCTCAGACGGCCGCCACGGCCACCGCCACCTCGTCTGTCCCCGCACAGCAGCTGCACCGGCACAGACGGCACACACTCAACCTCACCGTATGACGTCACTCGCTGTCTCCTCCTGTATGACGTCACTCCCTCTAGCCCCGTATGACGTACACACACCGCTCTGACCTCCGCCGCCCACACCATGCCATCACCATACCACCGTCCGTCGTTCATCGCCCCCCCCCCCCCCCCAGCCAGGTGCTGTGTCCCCTCCCAATCAGCAGCCGTCTGCACGAGATAATCACCGCTAATTGGTGTTTGTCTGTTCGGTTCATTAGTCGCGCGGGGTCAGCCAGCGTGACCTCGGAGCGCGCAGTGACCTCACCGGTAGGTGAGACACACAGCGAACTTCCGGTCCAGCGAGGTGAGAGGGACTCCGACGCAGCGGACATATAGTGGACAGTTACACGAACAAAGCAGGACAGCGGGGGAGGAGAAGAAGGGATCAGCAAACCATATTGGCGGCGTTGCTATAGTGCAAACCATAGTGGATTTCGAGCAAGTTTCGAATAGATGTGGTTTGTTTGGGAATACACGGTCAAGTATTCGCAAGAAAATGAATGAATGAGACTCTCGAACTTAGCCGCTGCTTCTTCTAAGACCAGTTTCATCCCGAGCTGAGGCCCCGAACCTGGTATGTTACCCACGGTTTACCCAACCGATTAGTGGACGTTGTGTCTTCAGAAGCCACCCGAGTGCTCATGTGGCCGGGTGGCTTGTGAACTCACCAGTTCATCAGTTATTCTACGCTCATCAGTGACCGGCGGTAGGTACACCACCCTCCGCCGAGCCCGGACGGTGCGGTGGCTACCTCTGCCGCCGCCGGCGCCGCCCCCGGGCGGTGGCCGTGTGACGAGATCGCTCCACAGGCAGCCGTGACGCATCACTTCCGGGGCCGTGACGCGTCACTTCCGGGGCGACCGGACGGGGATTCGTGAGGACGCTCCGGGATCGTCAGTCGTCAGTCGTCAGTCGTCAGTCGTCAGTCGTTATAACCGTGTCAAATCAATCAGGCCGACGACTGCAGAACCGCAGGACGCCGTTCCGGGCTGGTGAGGGCTGCTGCCAAGTTACTGCCGGGTCGGTGAGATTATTTTTCCCCGAGAATGCGTTGGAACGCGGTTTTACGCGTCAATAGATCAGCGGCTGCCGAACAGCGTGAGGCACGCGGCCGGCGCCAAAGGCTAGCTATCGGCCCAATCGCCAGCAAAAAGCCGTTAAGACTCACGAGTTTAGCACACAAACGCCAGAGGTCAGAGGCATTAGCACTGTGCTAGCGAACAACAGCACGCCATTCTGTGAGCAGAGAGGATTTGGAGACTGAGGTGGCTAGATAAAAGTACCCGAAATGAGTACCTCTTCCAATCCTCCAACGCGATATAATGCACGACTCATCACGTATGATGTCATCAAAACAGTGGCGCAATCATTCCCGGGGTGGAGCAATCTATGGCGATATTTTGTTGAAGAAGGAGTTTTTTTCCAAATCGGATAACGTACATTATTTTGTTGTTCATAGTCCGTCCGGGGAGACCATTCGCTCCAACAGAACATCATTTTCTCCGCTCTGGCAACGCCCAGCGGGTGTCAGGCACCGCACCGTTCAGTCAACGAGTGATGACGCCACGTCACGTGACACTGATGGTAGTGTCACGCGTCACGCCCCGGATGGTCGCCCGGTGACGATCTGTGATGCCAGCAGTATCGTGTGACATCGTCACACCGGGG
>JARFNZ010145506.1:0-10210 GCA_031763405.1 Balanus nubilus
GTCGACATGTTACGTGCCGGGGCACATATGGCCACGGATAGACAGCACTGTTCCGCAGCTAATGGCGGAAAGGTGCGTGTTTCGTTGACGCCCTGTGTAACGTATCATGGCCGCCGCGCTCAGTTTTTAGCGTAGCAACATACGCCTCCCCTAGAAAGCCTTATTGTCTACCGGCGCCCAGGGGGCAAGATATCTGTACGGAAGGACCAGACTTCCACAAAGCCAAAGCTGTATGCATGAATAAACGGAAAGACGCATCATTTTACCAATTATTTACCTAATCTATCTTTATTTACTAATACGGATTATTTCAGAGTTACTGACTGAAGTGAACCCCACCTACGGGAAATTCAGTCGTGCCACATTCCAGGTGTTCAATTGGGCAATTTCAATATTACAGGTTCCTGGAAGGTCACTAGTTTTGTGGCAAACGAGAAGATTCTCAGGATATATTTGCGACTCATATCAACCCCGGAACTTGAAAATGCTTCACAATAGAGCAAGGTTGGGGTTTGACAATATAACCACGTTAGGAAGCATTCATCGACATAAGTTATTATACGGTCTGACCCTAATTTGATCGGATAGTCTATTTTTAATTGATCAAAATAGGCTGTGATAACTATAGTAATCGCTTGTCGATACCAAATGCTTCAACTGTGAGCTGCGCGCTACTTAACCTTGGCAAAAGTTATAACTCAAAAGAAGCGGAGAGTGGGAAGATGAGGAACCTAGAACTGGGACAGCTAAATTCCATCGACAGGAGCTGACTGAATCGTTTAATTCTGTCTACGAGTGGCTGTTTTTGTTTCGGGGAGCTTCAGCACAGAAAGGCTATCAAGTGCTCTGAAAGCGACGAGTGGCTGAAAAGTTTGTCTCCCAGAGAAAACGAATAAATATGAAAATAAAAGTTTGCCTACGTAATCCGGGATATCTTTAAATGTATCCTGGATAGGCACATTGGTGGAAACACCTTTCGATCCATTTGTGTATGCCCTGAAAGTGGCCGGCATCAGGCTGACCAAGGGGGTTTGAAGGATGTGACCTTCCGTCACATTATCGGCCGTACCTGCCTCACAGGCCGACAAGGGCCTAAAAAAGCCGGACCCAGCCGAGGGATGTGGAAACTTTCATTTTATGACATATTAGCCGTCGGACGGCTAACGAGGCAGCAACTGCCGATAACATACAAAAACTCAAAATACTCTTGATCCCATTTTCGGTCTGACATTGGTCACTCTGAGGATAAAGACACTAAAAGCTAATTTCGCCTAATTGCCTCACCGGTTATTTATGTTCAGCCTTACCGGTCATTTATGTTCAAACATGTCCCAGATTCAATACCCAATTTTTATCTAATTTGTTTTTTGTGTGAGGCTCATAGCCTTTCAGGCACCCATCGTAAATCTAGGCGTTTCTGCCTTTCGCACATTTCTAAAATAAAATTTGTTGTACAACCACCACACATCCATGATACACGAACGTAGAGATCTTGCATACAATGATAAGCCCATTACATAATAAATCGCTTGGTTTCGCAGCAGAAAGTGTGCCAAGATTGTCCTATATTAGCTAAAGTCATTAGCGAAAGCCTCCGCGGGAAGCAGTCATTCTTACATTTCTTACACCTCTGGAGACGCGTCACTATTGATCCGAGGTAAAATCTGACGGCGAAACGTAGGAAGAAAGTTTTTTGAGCTATAGCTTTTTCCGTTTTGTCCAATCAGTTCCCGATATATGTATTTCTGAAGCAAAAGTTCCCAGCACGGTCATTTTAAACATTTGATGACCTCGATACTGCCCAGAGCTTTAAAAAATGGCCCAAGTTATATCGAATATCCTTGCAGAAAGTTTGCCATTGCTTCTTCTCTCCGCAACGCTCGTACCTAGTTCCAGAAAGGTTCACGCACATTGATTCGCTCCCTACAGCCATAACCTGACTTTAGGTTGCCTATATGACCCCACTAGCATGACAAATTAGCGGAATACTATAGGTCGCGAACTATATACTAGTCGCGAACTATTAGACTAGGTGCCTTGCCCTGGGAAACGGTAGGAGTGGGGAACGGCTTCCTCGACCTATTGCATGATCCATCACTGTCGATCAGTCATTTTCAGATCACTGCCCTCATACATTTCCAACTCGTGTCAAACGTATCTCGTTTTCTCGCATGCGACCCGACTTCATTGCTCGTCCGAGTGCGTCGGGTCACCAATTAAAGCATTCTGTATTCTAGTTCATTATTATTTTAAGAGATACTCCCACATAAAACCTTGAAACTGATGCGCTAGCGCTAGATCCTTCCATCCCAACAGATCAGTCCGTTTGGAAAAGTTTGCCATCAATCGTTTGGAATCTTCGTTTAGTGTTCGGCCTTTTCGCATCTACATTTCGATATTGTCGTTTTCTATGCATTTTCCGTACCAACATCCTTAACTTACGGCGGTACTTTTGCTAACTTCACTCGGTTCTGAAGAAAACAAATCTTCAAATGAATATTGCAAATGATTGGGAGCAATTTTTTTTAAAGCGACTGGACTGTTCGGATAGGGGAAACTGGCCCTATAGCATATAGAAATTTGAAAAAAGGTGATGTCCCTTAAAAGCAAATGTTTAGCGTGTTCCATCTAGATTTCCCCGCTATGCGTTATTTATTTGCCCATTTCAGACGGTTTCTTGGTAGGTGGTGGGTAGGGGGGCATCGGAACCTCCAGCATCCCCCATGCAACCAATCGCATTACTTAAATTTTTGATCGGTAGATTTTCGATAAATCGCCCGCGCTCTGCACGAGTTCATGACGCAATGAAACATCCAGCGAACAGAAACTAAAGGAAGGCCGAAATTAGGAGGATCTAGAAAACTGATTTTGCCCACGAACACCCGGCACTCTAGTACTAACCATTCCAATGATCATCCATGTAACCTTGTCCTCCAGATTTACGCCAGCGCAGAGGTCCAAATCTGACGAACTTGCCTCGTCTTTATCTAATGTCGGCTCAACAGATCACGACTGGGCAAGCGATTCACCCAGCCATGACTTGTTACAGCCCACCGCCAGCACAGCACAAACTACAATTAGCAGACACCGACAAACTACACGTTGACCATGCGTGTTATGTACCCCAACATTGTTACGGTCCACGTCTCTTCACATATCTGAAGTCGACCCGACCTGCTCCGAGGTGCCCCGTATGGTGGCCTTCACTTCTGCTTCTGTTCATCGCTGGCCGTTTGTGTGAATGTGGTACCGGTATCTCCGATTTTCAGTCCTCGTTCACCTCTGAATAATTCACAAACACACGCATCACACATTCCGAATTTATTTCATCATAAAGCAACAAGAAACACCTTAATGTCAAAACAACAACGTTAAGCACTGTTTGGTACATCAGCTGAGAAATAAGCTCGAAATATTCGGGAAATATGACAATGACTATTTAACAGCTCATCAACGTACTTGAAATAGTGGGTAGCGTCGATTTATAGCAGTCAGAGGGTCTGTCATCGCGAAGCGATAGCACTCGCGTTCAATCTGAAACAAACAAGAACAAGAATGTAAGGACACGAACCACTTCTTAACCTCAGCATATTATTCGAACGCGCGTCAGACCTGTTGAGCTTGAAACTGTCACGGAGGTACAGAAGGAAAAATAGTTGCATCACTTTGGTTATTAGTAAACAAAAAAAAGAACGCACTGGACTATGGAGGCCACCCATGCGGTGCCGGCGTCGATACAATTTCATAGGATGACGTCATAAAGCTAAGAGCAGACCCGTCGATATCGCCGCGATAGAAACTCACCTTAGCCATGTGCCGGCAGTACCTCCTCGGGAGTCAACAAACCAGTCACCGCCTCGCTGAGGACCAGAACAGACCCGAGTTACACTAATGACACTGATAGCGGGATTATAAACATAACGACAGGAGTGTCTCAGACCTGTTGAGCTTGATACTGTCACGGTGGTACAGAAGGGTTATGTGATCATCATTATACAGTGAAATTGTTACTCTGAAAAGAGACTATCTGCAATGCTTCGAAACACAGCGACATCTTTTTCTTACTACGCTTAAAACATGTATATCAATTGGCCTGTGCCTGTTTGCTATTTTTATCTACCGGGTGGATACAATTATCCAGAAGAACCGTTGGTCGCTGCTTCAGACGCATGCTTACCTATAGGCATATCAGCTGGATGGGCAGATGCTCCGTTTTCTACATAACCAATGCCGACATCTGAGAACAAAACAGCACAACAGGTTCAGCCTACTAGGAAGCTTGTTTCGTCAACTAACATTAACAAATGCGTTTTCAGGCGTGAATCCAAATCGTCACAAGGTTCAGGTTGAGTACGTTTGGTTTTCATCATTGAAAGTGAAAAAGTTAAAGGTAAAAAGCAAGTGAAGAAACTATTGAAAGTTTAAGTTAGAAAGTTATCGTTGAAAGGTTTTCATCATTGAAAGCTCTACAAAGTATGATAACCGTAGGCTAAGATCATCGAAGCCGGGATTCTGGTATACCTTAATCAGTCGCTACCGATGCAGCGGAACCGGACATCGTAGACTCAGGATCCAGAGTCAAGCCGTTCAGGAGCTTTGCGTCTCGACGATGACCGTGTGATAGTTGGTGTTCCTGCAGCTGCCATTATTAGCCTGGCAGTTGCCTGAGTGATGAAAAGGAAAAGTGTCATTGAATGCCTGCCGAGCAGCGAGAGATGCGAAAGGTTTCATGGTCGCTCAGATAGGGGCGAAATAATGCAATCACATGGATCATAACAATTCAATCATCAGATGAAATTATGGGTAATATATGTTATGTCACTTTATACAGCGACAAACTCACCAAGACAGCTGGCCTGAATGATAGAGATGTTCTCAAGTCCATCAATTCGGAAACCCTCAGCACAGCATCACGAACTTTCAGATTTCGTAACCCCGAGAGTCCAGCACCGCCGGAGTCGCATGGGAACCCTGCGAAGAGAATAGGTCTGTCGGTTAGATGATAACATCAATAAACCATCAGTGACATGTCTCAGTTATATCAGAATCCTTTTGAAACATCACTCTGGATCAGTTTGAAGTTTTTCCTCATATGTCACTAACATCCTAGCAACCATCTCTTGCACTGTGCTTACCTAACATGCAAGACGGCAACAGTTGAGCCAGGGAGTTCACCTCTGTCGCCATCAGCAGCTGCTGTCCTGTTCACTATAAGACTTCAACCTAGGAGGCACAAGCACAGCAAGCTGTTAGCATCGAACAGACTATACGCACAGACACGGCTCAGTGGTTTCTTTCAGATAGGGGCGAAATTATGCAATCAAAAGATTTCATACACATTCAATCATCATATGCAGGTTGTGGAGAAACAGAATAATGTTTTTTGGCGGTTTGGAAACTCGCTTCATATGGAAACTAAAGCAAATACCAGCGACCTTGGTGGTAAGTATTCTGCAATCAGTTGACTCGCCTAGCAAATATTGATCATAAAACGAAACGAACACCAAGCAAAATGATAGCTACGAAGTTTATCGATGTGTTGCATACCTTCATTGTCATTTATTTCATTCGCCGCACGGAAATAATCATAAAGAATGCCGCCTGCCACGAGAGACTTGCCGCTAGCATTCAGACTTCTCATCTGTGAACACAACAGGCAAAGATTTGATAAAAAAAAAAATATCGCGTATTCAGAGCAGTTCTGAAATGAAGCGTTGTCAGACGGCAGAGGTATAATCCGCGGAGTGTCGGGTCGGTGGCGGCGGCGGCCCGGGCCGGCCCGACGGTCAGAGAACCTGACTGAACGGCACGGTACGGGACACCGCCACGACAAGGCCCACGAGGCGGCCACCGACGCACGACGGTACCAGTCAGAAAATGGATCAAAAGTGTCATCACATGCACCCGGCACCAAAAAGCAGGTACAGAAAATGACCTACCGTTCAGACTTAACGGGCCGCCTTCGAAGCGACGTGGTTAATTAACGCCAACGGTTTCTCAGTTGTCCATCCAGACGCAAGCCTGTAACAAGAAAGGGGAGGTTTCGTCAGAGGTTTTGTGAGGAATCTAAAGCAATGTGTTCCGATGTGCGGCAAGTGTCTGTCCCGTCCCAAGGTTCCCAGCATTCATGTCGAGAGAGTAAATGATCATCACTCAGATTGCACGTAGAGAAACACGCACCGCACCATGAAAAACGTACCAGCATTGTCTTCTGTGGATATCCGCCTAGTGTCTATCCAAGGAGACGATCGGCACGTCGGCTTATCTTCAATCAGGCCTGGCGAGGAAAAGACAGGCTTTAAAAAAAACATATTTTAGTCTAGGTTTAGGCGTCAAGTACGAAGTAGTTCAGTTGAGGAACAGTCAGCACTGCTCGAGAGCATCTATGTCCGCCCGTTCGCTAAGAATCATCATCAAAAGTTCAAGGTCAATGTTGGAGCAAGCATCCAAACAAACATTGTCACAGTGATCCGTTCCAAGCATCTCCATACCAAAGACCTCTCAAAGAATTAAGTAATAATCACTCACCTAAAAAAGGTAGGTAACATAATGAAAAGTAGAAGCCGAGTCCGATCTGGCCACGATCTCCAGGGCTGAAATGAAGATAGCATATTTAGCCATATTCTATAAATGAACAGACTGGTATAATCCTAGTCGCACATCAGAGAGTACAATAAGTTCTCACTCAGTGCCTACATTAAGTAGGCTAGTGAAGGATCGACTGGAAAGACATCATTTCACAACCACTCCGCGCAGACACGAGTACTTCACGCAACTTGCTTCACATTCTCGACAAAATTGACTCACCTCACTTCTCAATTATTGATATCCTGTCTAGCTGTAGTATTGCACTTGACAGCAAGCCGGACTGTCCACCTGGAAAACAGATGACTATTTAACAAGTGGACAATGACACTGACACATCAAAAGTCTTGGGCACGTCTCAGAATCCTTTTGATTGAATCATTAGTGTTCAATGGAAGTTCTTTCATCAGGTGCTCTGAAGTATCGATTTATTTTTTGGGGAGGGTATGGCGTAAGAGGTTCGCGGTTATCGGTGCATAGTATCCTCAATGATAGAAGTTATTATATGTCCGATGGTATTACAAGCTCACCATTCAATGTTGAGTCACGTTATGAATTCACCAAGCCAGTCATCAGCTTCCAGACGAATCTGCAAATAAATGACTACTCAGAATAGGCATTAAATAGAAACCATTACACCGTGACAGAACAGCATCAGCGAGAGTATTGTAGTGTCATCCAACAAGTCAACAGTCTAACATGTACAAACATCACGTGAACAATCCAAAACAATTATCCTGCTGATGCAAGCATGATCACTTACCTCAACAATATTATCCCACTTGAAGGCAAGGTCGCATACCAAACTGCAGCACCTGTGGGGGCAAATGTTGCAATGTAACACAAGCAATATTGGAGATGCATTTGTCGTGTCCGGCGGTAATCAGCAAGATATTTAGTGTCATCCAAGATGTCAACAGTCTAACATGTAATAACATCACGTGTTGGGCATCTGGTTGAAGCATGACGACCTCACGACGCTTTTACCCACCTTTTATAATATGCATCACAGATGACAACTCCCATAGAACGGCTTTCCCCTGAAAAACAGATACAGAATCGTGAGAGACGGGCTTTGGGCGCCACAAACAACCGGCATACAGGAAGCCATCAGTCCGCCCTAGAATCGTCACTAGATTCCGATATTTTCTAACCGTATGATCAAGAGTGGTATCATCACGTAACACAAACTATGAAATGACCCGACCAGGCGAGTGCAACACTTACCGTGTGTGAAAAAACCAGACGATTCAAGTCCTGGATCACCCCTCACAGCTAAAGCACCGATCAGAACCTGAAACCGAGCAAGCAGCTGCCGTCAGATGACAGAATGAAAAGGCCGGACGCGCAGTGATGCAAGACACCGTTCAGCCGCGTCGTTTTATCTCCAGTGCAAAGCGTCAAAATTGCAGGACGTTGTCATCAGTCAACTTGTTGCAGTGGCGCCGTCCATGCTACGCATGAGGGAGTGGATGGGAGGCAGCAGCAGCGGTACGAAATGTGACTAGGGGGAGTTAGTGCTATCGTATCGTTACGCTTCGAGACCAAAACCACCGGCGAAAAAGTCTTCTGGTTCTTCAATCTTTCAATCAAAAAATATTTTGGTTGGTCAAATTCTGCTGAATATATTGTTTATTAGGGTTTAAGGGCGCGTCGACGCCGATGGTCATTTTGCGCCCACTGCTGAATATATGAGAGGGGGCAGCCATCAGTGTAACGCAATTATGAAAGGAAGTACGCTTCTTTGTGACAAAGGGTAGGGAGAGGGACGAAAACTGACAATCTTTGCGTAACGTAGTTAATGGACGGCTCCAACGGAACACAGCTAGGAAGAAGACTTACCGAGGGTACCGCGATAGACGGGATCCATACAGGCAGGGTGACTGACACGAATCGGCGATACCATCTGGAAGCAAAATACACAGCATGAGGTTTGCTATCTCCCAAGAACTATGCACAATATATAATTTAGTCGTCAGTTCTATCATTTGGTAATCAAAGCAATCATTGGATTGGCTCTAGTGATTCATCATAGAAATATCGCGCTGTGAAAACCATCGACCACGCATCAAGTGTAACGTACCTCGCATGGTGATCAGGCAGGAAGATGTTACTGTAAAAAATGTTGAAGATCCAGCCTGAAGAAGAAAACAAATATCAATACCGGTCTATGGGGAGTTGAACAACATGAAGACTCCGAACTTCAGAAGGAAGGCAGCATTATCGGCGAATCAACATGAATTGTCAGCCGTCACCATCGGGTATCCATCATACAATTGCGTGAAAATGTTGACACAAACAAAAGGCGCAGCAACAATATAATGACGTTTCATGGAAGAAAGGTGTCCACAAGTGCACCAGACAACTCCAGAGTAAAACATCGGTCAACGTCATAACTTACTTGATCAGAGTGTAGTTCCGAAGAATCGAAACGCCACCTCCAACTTGGCTGCAGCTGTAGTCGTGACCTGCAAACATCAGTCTTGTTAAACCAGTCCCATTACAGTTAGGGGCTCAAACGTTGTCAGGGGCAGTCAGAGCTACAAGTATCTCCACACACTGTCAGAGCGCGAACAGTAGACAAAACTCATCACACAAGCCTGGCAGCCTAGCTACAGGGTGCGGCAAAAGTTTTGATACCTTCGGCTTATTACAAGAGATGAGATGCGTGTAATTCTTGCACCCAAGTTTAATTCTTGCACTTTGAGTTTGCACCCTTGTGAATTTAAAAGCCGAGCCAAACAGGACAGTCACGGGCGCCTCCATTTAAGAGACGTCGTGAGGTTCACGGGCAAACAGTTGACCACCGAGGCAGAAGTCGAGCTGTTTTTATAAGGAGCAGAGTAAGAATGCTTAAGACATCAAAACTTTTGCCGCGTCCCATACATGAAAACCACACATCTGACTTACCATATGGTGACGGAAGTGATGTCCATGAATTCTGCAGGCCTGAAAAGAACAATGCCGAGTTAGATACGAAATCAACACCGTGCACCGGCTTCTCCAAGGATGCATCAGAGATTTAAGCTTTCCAGCACTGGCAATAGGAAGAACGAAAGTATAGAACATCATGTGGAAGTTAGATATAGCAGCAAACTTCAGTGCCTTGATTTACAACTTACCCTTGATTTACGACATGTAAGACGTTGCAGGCGACGGTAAGGTGATGACCAATTGCTCGAGCGCGCACCCCGCGAGAATCTGCAAGAACAAAAAGCAACGGGTCAGATCCATGCATTAGACAGCCGACCACGGATGACGACAGAATTAACGATCAGCATGAATAATCTTCCTTCAAGAAGAATTAGGAAGAACGAAAGTTAAACCATCATATGAATCAAGCGGCAGAAAGTGAACAGCATCTGGTAGATCGAATAGGGACTTAACAGTGCGCTGCTTTCAGTGATCAGTACTCGGTGAACACTCACCGTATAAAAAACGGAGCCCGACGTCCGATCTTGAACCCACATCCGTCGCCGGTCCACTGCCAGGATCGCCGGTCTCCTGCCAGGATCGCCGGTCCCCTGCCAGGATCGCCGGTCCCCTGCCAGGGTCGCCGGTCCACTGCCAGGATCGCCGGTCCACTGCCAGGGTCGCCGGTCCACTGCCAGGATCGCCGGTCCAC